>JAXCGZ010013486.1:72500-85000 GCA_037179515.1 Halocaridina rubra | reverse complement strand
TATTATTATTATTATTATTATCATTATTGTTATTATTATTATTATTATTATTATTATTATTATTATTATTATTATTATTATTATTATTATTATTATTATTATTATTATTATTATTATTATTATTATTTCTCTCTCTCTCTCTCTCTCTCTCTCTCTCTCTCTCTCTCTCTCTCTCTCTCTCTCTCTCTCTCTCTCTCTCTCTCTCTCTCTCTCTCTCTCTCTCTCTCCCCCTCTCTCTACTTTCCAATTGCATAAAGTATTCAGGTATCAAAATACTATTTTTAGCAGATGGTTTGACTTGCATTTTCCGTATTTTATGGTTTATTTTGTTTCCTCTATTGTTATCTAACCTATATACATTTATTTTACTTATAGCTTTATTTATTATTTATTTACGCATCCTTATTTTTAACTTTTTATGCATTAATTTTTCATATTTATATTTTTATATTTATAATTTATTCATTTATTTAAGTGTATTATCATTTTTTCTCGTATATTCTTTTATATTTATATGGGTTTTACCTCTTGATTAAATTATTTATTAATTTTATTTTTTTATTCACCCTTCTCTCTCTCTCTCTCTCTCTCTCTCTCTCTCTCTCTCTCTCTCTCTCTCTCTCTCTCTCTCTCTCTCTCTCTCTCTCTCTCTCTCTCTCTCTCTCTCTCTCTCTACAAACACACACACACACACACACACACACACACACACACACACACACACACACACACACACACACACACACACACATATATATATATATTTATATATATATATATATATATATATATATATATATATATATATATATATTTTTAAGAGTGTGACACCGGGACAGGCAGAAACTGCCCTCAGCAACAAAGGCTCGGACACGAGAAAATACCAAGACGAAGGAAAAAAAAAAGGTTAAGGGCAAGGCAGAGATGAGGTAATGTCACACAAAGGAAAACGACAGACAGAAAAAAACAGTCAAAGTAAAGAGGACCCAGAGATATGGAGGACTAGGCTCTGAGATGACGATAGATCTGCTTTTTGAAGGATGAAAGGTCATAAGAATTAGGAAAGACAGAAGGAGGAAGAGAGTTCCAGAGTCTGGAGGTAGATGGGAAGAAGCAGTCGCTGCACCGACCAATCCCCGAGCTACAAATCTCCACACATATTCTCGTATATATTTAAACTAGGATATTATTTATTGACTGTGTTTATATTCTAATACCGTTGATTGTTTTCATTTTTATGTTTTGATGTGTTTATTATATTTATTCTTGTTTTTAATTTTGAATATTCTTATCACGTTCTCCACACCTGTTGTTCGTGGTCAGTTCACTTTTCGTTGTGTCATTTATTTGTTATGGTATTTGTTAAGTTTTTATGCTTACCCTAGGATCATTTTTAAATATGAATGTATGAGAGAGAGAGAGAGAGAGAGAGAGAGAGAGAGAGAGAGAGAGAGAGAGAGAGAGAGAGAGAGAGAGAGAGAGAGAGAGAGAGAGAAAAGGTGAGTGAGTAGCAACACAGAGAGAACAGTGAGTGAGGACAGAGTGAGAGATCAAGAAGAGAGAGTGTGAGATATCTATCTATCTATCTATCTATCTATCTATCTATCTATCTATCTATCTATCTATCTATCTATCCTTTCATTTTGGTTCAGGTTGTTATTTGTGTACTTTCTGTATATTATGTGTGTTTTATTATAGAGAATGGAAATATGTACCTTTTTATTTATTTTTGCATATTATATATAATGAATTATATTTTAGAAGAATGAATTTGCAGTCCTCTCTGATGCCACGTCCATATAATCTATGTACAGAGATTCCTTCTCTTCAAAAGATATATATATATATATATATATATATATATATATATATATATATATATATATATATATATATATATATATATATATATATATATATATATATATATATATATATATATATATACAGTTATTGCATATTTGCAACCACACACACACACGCACACAAACACACAGTATTAGAGAACATCAACCTTACAGCCACAGGGGTATGCAAAGCGCTGATGGATTTAGATGTTCATAAAGCTACAGGTCCTGATGACATATCCCCTCATGTGCTTAAAAAATGCGCAAACACAATATCAGTGGCACTAAGTATCATATTTAAGGAGTCACTGGAGTCGGGGGAGATTCCAAGATGCTGGAAACGGGGGAGATTCCAAGATGCTGGAAACAAGCAAATGTGATACCTATCTTCAAAAAGGGAAGGAGGGATACGGCTCTGAACTATAGACCAGTTTCCTTGACCAGCATAGTTTGCAAAGTTATGGAGAAACTACTAAGGAAACATATCTCTCTTCACTTGGAATCCTTCAACTTTTTGTCAGTGAGGCAACATGGCTTCAGAGAAGGTAGATCAACAGTAACAAACTTATTAGAATTTTATGATGAGGTAAGCCAAATCTTACAGGAAAGAGAGGGCTGGGCAGATTGCATATTCCTAGACTTCCAGAAAGCGTTTGACACTGTTCCACATGGGAGACTTATTAGGAAGCTGCACTCAATGGCTAGAATAGGTGGAAATGTTTTGGAATGGATAAAAACTTACTTAGAAGGAAGGGAACAGAGGGTTAGAGTAAGACACTCAGTGTCTGAATGGAGAAGAGTTAGTAGTGGAGTTCCATAGGGTTCAGTTTTAGGGCCACTTTTGTTCCTTGTATATGTAAATGACCTACCAGAGTCTGTAAATTCATTCATGAATATGTTTGCAGATGATGCAAAGATTGTGAAGAAAGTAAAAAACGAGAATAATGGTAGAGAACTTCAGGAGGATCTAAATAATCTGCATGAGTGGTCAGAAAAGTGGCTAATGAAATTCAATACCTCAAAATGTAAGGTAATGAGAATGGGTACAAGTGCAAGAAGGCCCAAGCTTGACTACTCGGTGGCTGGAGTACAACTTCAAGAGACAGAAAATGAGAGAGATCTAGGAGTAAACATACTGGCAGATTTGTCTCCAGAAATACATATAAATGGCGTAGTAAGGGCAGCATATGCATTCTTATCAAATGTAAGGGTAGCCTTCAGGCACATGGACAAGGAAATGTTCAGAAATATTTATGTAACCTATGTGAGGCCAAAACTCGAATATGCAGCCCCCTTTTGGAATCCGCACTTGAAAAAGCACATAGCTAAGCTTGAAAAAGTTCAAAGACATGCCACGAAACTGGTGCCAGAAATACGCAATCTCGGTTATGATGAGAGGCTGAGGGAATTAGACTTGCCATCACTCGAAGCTAGAAGAGTAAGGGGGGATATGGTGACAGTCTTTAAATTCCTTCATGGTTATGATAGAGTGGATAGGGATCGATATTTCGATATGGCTGGCTCTAGAACTAGAGGTCATAGTTTGAAGCTTCGTAAGAATACTTCTTTGCAGGATGTAAGGAAATACTTTTTCAGTGTAAGAGTAGTTGATAATTGGAATTGGCTAAGCGAGGAGGTAGTTAAGGCTATCTCAATCCATAGTTTTAAGGACAGGTACGATAAGTATCACTAAGTCTAAAATGGAACCGATCAGGAGACGGGAAGATACGAGCTTTGGGCTCTTTCCCGTAAACACAATTAGGTAATCACAATTAGGTAATCACATACACACACAAGGGAGAGAAAGGAACTAGAAAAAAAATAAAGAAGCTGGAAGGGGAAAAGAGTGAACTAGAAACTAGAATTTCTAAACAAGAAGATAAAAACAAACAGCTGAATGACAACCTCAAGGAATTAGATGTTAGTTCACTGCTCTCTTCTGAGAGAGACGAGATTGCTGCTTGGAATGTCCAGATTAAGGAAAACATTGAACAGTTCAGAAAAGAGTTCCAGGAGCTGAATATGGAAAATGATGCCATGAAAACTTCCTTTGCTGATGCACTAAAGGGGAATGTGGCAGTAAAAGAGGCTGTAAAGGTGGTGACACTGGAAAACATACAAACAGTTGACTATAAAGAGACAGTAATCGAAAAAATGAAAGACGTTGTGATGGAAAGGGCAAACCCACTCATCAAACAGGCACTTGATAAAGAAAAGACAGTGGTAATCTCAGGCATAAGCGAATCCCAGGAGCCAACATGGCAGGGGAGACTTGAAGAAAATAAAGCTAGGGTTGTAGACCTGATAAGAAAGCTTGGAGTAGTTTGTGGTCCTGAGGATATTGTAAACATACACCAACTAGGCAAATATTCGAGGGAAGGAAAGCCGAGACCAACAAAAGTAACCTTTGAGAGAGGGGAAGCATGTAGGGATATATTGCTGAGAAAAAAGTCTAAAAGACCTTCAAGAATTCAAAGAAGTGTTCATTAGACGATACAGAACACAGGAAGAGATGGGAATGATCAAAAACTTGTTGGAAGAGGCAAGAAGGTTAAATGATGAAAGAAATGAAGAAGAGAAGAAAAATTTTCATTTCAGAGTTCTTCCAGACAAAGGGGAGATAAAGAAGATAATGACAGAAGATCAAGGGATGGGGCCTCATTAAGATTTTTATACACAAATGCTGATGGATTAGCTGGTAAGGCAGTAGAATTAAAAGATAGGATTCACAACAGTAAGGCAGATATAGCAGCAATTACAGAGACTAAGTTGAGTGAGGACATAAACAGTGTCACAGTTTTTCCTAATGGCTTCAGAAATATTAAGGGTTGAAAGATCTGAGTGGACTGGTGGAGGGATAGCACTGCTTATAAGTGAAAGGATTCAAGTTGAAGAAATAAACTTGGCTATAGAAAGTGAGTTCAAGGAATTTCTTGTTGCTCTCATAAATACTGGGTCAGAGAGCATAATAATAACTGTTATATATAACCCACCAAGGAACCAGAATAGGCTAGAAGTTTATGAGGAAAGTCATATAGGTACTATTGAAGTCATAAACTCAGTTGTTAACATGGCACGGGAGAGAAAATGTAGGATTTTGATTATGGGAGATTTTAATCATAAAGAGATAGATTGGATAAATCTTGACCCACACAGTGGTGAGGACTCATTCAGGGCAAGATTCCTAGATTGCGTACAAGGGAATTTCCTACACCAACATGTAATGGAACCAACGAGGGCCAGGCGTGGGGATGAGCCATCGCTACTTGATCTAGTAATCACAGATAATGTGTTGGATATTGAAAATATTGAGTATGAACCACCAATTGGAAAGAGTGACCACTGTGTGTTGTTGATGGAGTATATCATTGAAGATATTCTTCCTGAGAGTAGAGGCACTGAGGACATGAGGAGGAACTATTCGAAAGGAGATTACATCAAAATGAATGAGCTTTTTGCAGTTATTGACTGGAGAACCTTATTTTACAACAAATCTGTACAAGAAATGTATGACATCTTTTGTGAGAAATATGGGAAGATAGTAGATTGCTGCATACCTGTCACCAAAGTAGGTGTAATTCATGCCAGAGAGAAATGGTTTGATAATGAGTGTAAAAGAGCTAAGGAGTGGAGAGACATATGCTGGAAAAGGCATAGGAGGAGAAAAAACATAAATTCCAGGCAAACCTACAAAAGAGCAAGAAATGACTACCTAAGTAAAAGGAGAGAGGCAGAGAGAGACTATGAGAGGGACATCACCAGGAAGGCTAAAGAAAATCCCAAGCTTTTCCACAGCTTTATCAGAGGAAAACTGAAGGTAAAAGAACAGGTTTTAAGGCTAAAGAGTGCGGATGGAAGCATCACTGAGACAGATGAAGAGATCTGCAAAGAATTGAACAAGGAGTTTCAGTCAGTATTTACAGTAGAAAAAAACCCACCCCCTCAGATTGCAGAGATAGAAGTTCAAGGGCCGGTATTAGAGAACATCAACCTTACAGCCACAGAGGTATGCAAAGCGCTGATGGATTTAGATGTTCATAAAGCTACAGGTCCTGATGACATATCCCCTCATGTACTTAAAAAAATCAATATCAGTGGCACTAAGTATCATATTTAAAAAGTCACTGGAGTCGGGGGAGATTCCAAGATGCTGGAAACAAGCAAATGTGATACCTATCTTCAAAAAGGGAAGGAGGGATACAGCTCTGAAGTATAGACCAGTTTCCTTGACCAGCATAGTTTGCAAAGTTACGGAGAAATTACTAAGGAAACATATCTCACTTCACTTGGAATCCTTCAACTTTTTGTCAGTGAGGCAACATGGCTTCAGAGAAGGTAAATCAACAGTACCAAAATTAATAGAATTTTATGATGAGGTAAACCGAATCTTACAGGAAAGAGAGGGCTGGGCAGATTGCATATTTCTAGACTTCCTGAAAGCGTGTGACACTGTTCCACATGGGAGACTTATTAGGAAGCTGCAAGCAATGGCTAGATTAGGTGGAAATGTCTTGGAATGGATAAAAACTTACTTAGGAGGAACAGAACAGAGGGTTAGAGTAAGACACTCAGTATCTGAATGGAGAAGAGTTAGTAGTGGAGTTCCAGAGGGTTCAGTTTTAGGGCCACTTTTGTTCCTTGTATATGTAAATAACGTACCAGTGTCTGTAAATTCATTCATGAATATGTTTGCAGATGATGCAAAGATTGTGAAGAAAGTAAAAAACGAGAACAATGGTAGAGAACTTCAGGAAGATCTAAATAGTCTGCATGAGTGGTCAGAAAAGTGGCTAATGAAATTCAATACTTCAAAATGTAAGGTAATGAGAATGGGTACAAGTGCAAGAAGGCCCAAGCTTGACTACTCGGTGGCTGGAGTACAGCTTCAAGAGACAGAAAATGAGAGAGATCTAGAAGTAAAGATACTGGCAGATTTGTCTCCAGAAATACATATAAATGGCATAGTATGGGCAGCATATGCATTCTTATCAAATATAAGGGTAGCCTTCAGGCACATGGACAAGGAAATGTTCAGAAATATTTATGTAACCTATGTGAGGCCAAAACTCGAATATGCAGCCCCCTTTTGGAATCCACACTTGAAAAAGCACATAGCTAAGCTTGAAAAAGTTCAAAGACATGCCACGAAACTGGTGCAAGAAATACGCAATCTCAGTTATGATGAAAGGCTGTGGGAATTAGACTTACCATCACTCGAAGCTAGAAGATTGAGGGGGGATATGGTGACAGTCTTTAAATTCCTTCATCGTTATGCTAGAGTGGATAGGGATCGATATTTTGATATGGCTGGCTCTAGAACTAGAGGGCATAGTTTGAAGCTTCGTAAGAAAACTTCTTTGCAGGATGTAAGGAAATACTTTTTCAGTGTAAGAGTAGTTGATAATTGGAATTCGCTAAGCGAGGAGGTAGTTAACGCTATATCAATCCATAGTTTTAAGGACAGGTATGAAAAGTATCACTAAGTATTAAATGGAACCGATCAGGAGACGGGAAGATACGAGCTTTGGGCTTTTTCCCGTGAACACAATTAGGTAAATACAATTAGGTAAATACACACACACACACACACACACACACACACACACACACACACACACACACACACACACACACCCCCCTAGCTATACTTGAAAAAGTTCAAAGACATGCCTCGAAACTGGTGCCAGAAATACGCAATCTCAGTTATGATGAGAGGCTTAGGGAACTAGACTTATTATCACTGGAAGCTAGAAGATTGAGGGGGGATATGGTGACAGTCTTTAAATTCCTTCATGGTTATGATAGAGTGGATAGGGATCGATATTTAGATATGGTTGGCTCTAGAACTAGAGGTCATAGTTTGAAGATTCGTAAGAAAACTTCTTCGCAGGATGTAAGGAAATACTTTTTCAGTGTAAGAGTAGTTGATAATTTTAATGCGCTAAGCGAGGAGGTAGTTAATGCTATTTCAATCCATAGTTTTAAGGACAGGTATGATAAGTATCACTAAGTATAAAATGGAACCAATCAGGAGACGGGAAGATACGAGCTTTGGGCTCTTTCCCGTAAACACAATTAGGTAATTACGTGTGTGTGTGTGTGTGTGTGTGTGTGTGTGTGTGTGTGTGTGTGTGTGTATATATATATATATATATATATATATATATATATATATATATATATATATATATATAAACTTACATATATTATGTATATGTATATATATAAAATTTTTCCTTTTGGTAATTTTTGTTTTTTAGAGTGTGTTTGAGTGCTTCCAGGTACCCGTTATTAACTCTCAGTGGAGGTTATTTCCCAGTAATATATTGCTGGCGATACATAAACTATGTTTTAGATATTAAATTCTTTTCCTCCATCAGACTATCTAATAATATGTAGATAGCTTCTCTCTCTCTCTCTCTCTCTCTCTCTCTCTCTCTCTCTCTCTCTCTCTCTCTCTCTCTCTCTCTCTCTCTCTCTCTCTCTCACACACACATATTTGAATATTTAACGCATTATCGTCTAATATCACATGTATGCGTATACCTACATGTATCATACATACATACATACATACATATATGCATACATACATACATGCATGCATGCATGCATGCATACATACATACATACATACATACATACATACATACATACATACATACATACATACATACATACATACATACATACATACATACATACATACATACATACATACATACTATACGTACATGCTTTTTACATACACACATACATACATAATACATATATACATGCAAACATACATACATACAACATACATACATACATACATGCATACATACATGCATACAAACATACATACATAAATACATACATGCTTTTTTTATGAGTGTGACACCGGGACAGGCAAAACTATCCTCATCAATAAAGGCCCTGGCACGAGAAAATACCAAGACAAAGGAAAAGAAAATGGTAAAGTACAAGGCAGAGATGAGGTAATGTCACACAAAGGAAAACGACAGACTGAAAAAACAGTCAAAGTACAGAGGACCCAGAGATATGGAGGACTAGGCCCTGAGATGACGATAGATCTGCTTTTTGAAGGATGATAGGTCATAAGAATTAGGAAAGGCAGAGGGAGGAAGAGAGTTTCAGAGTCTGGAGATAGATGGGAAGAAGAAGTCAGCACACTGACCAATCGCGAGCTACAAATCTCCACACAGTATCTGTGAGATGAGGCCGCTTGGCGAGTGTTATGAGGCCTCGGCAGTGGGGGAAGGATGCAACTCGCCAACTCATCAGAGCAGCAATGGAAGTAGTAGCGATAGAAAAGAGATAGGGAAGATACCTTAAGGGGAAGAGAGAAAGAATCCAGATTAGAAGTAAGAGAAGTGATCATTAATGAGTCTGACTACCTTATATTCAACCCTGTCAAGGAGTTAATTATAAGAGGAAGCAACCCAGATGTGTGAGCAGTATTCTAAGTTGGGACGGATAAGACCTTTATAAATTTTAAGTAACTGTAAAGAGGAAAAGTAATGACGAAAACGAAACAAAATTCCCAATATTTTGGATGAAGATTTAGAAATTTTGATTATGTGATTCCTCCAAGACAAGTTAGAGGCTATATGGATTCCTAAAATGTTGATAGAATTAAGAGGGTAAATATTGTTAGTTTTGATGACGTTATGAGGAGGAGAATAAGTTAAAGAGATAGCCAGAAACTGTGTCTTGGAGGCACTGAATCTAACTAAATTTTGAGTGCCCCACTCAGATACTCTCTTCAAATCGGAGTTGAGAGTAGAAGAAAGAGTGATACGAGACTGATTACGAGTAGCAGATGAAGGTTGAGAAGAAAAGGCAGAGGAAAAGTGAAGGGTAGAATCATCAGCAAAGGCATGGAGGAGAGAGGAAGATAGGGATTGTAGAAGGTCACTGATGAAGAGAAGGAACAGAGTAGCTGAAAGAACAGAGCCCTGTGGAAAACCACTGGTAACAGAGAAAAGGCTAGATGTTGCACCGTCAACAACTACAGATATAAAACGGTCAGTAAGAAAACTGGAAATCAGAGAAAAGAAGGAAGGGGTAAAGCCAAAGACAGGAAGTTTGGCTAACGGAGCCTTGTGCCAGACTCTGTCAAAAGCCTTAGAGTTATCAAGGGCGACGACAATGGATTCCCCATAGTTCCTCAGAGAAGATGACCATACATAAGTAAGATAGGACAGGAGATCACCAATGGATCTTGCCTTGCGGTGATATGTGAGTTAGATTCAAGGCATTTCAAGAAGTGAGCACTGAGCAAAGTTTAGAAAACTTTAGCAATAGAGGAGGTTAGGGCAATAGGTGGGTAGTTTGAAGGAATAGAGCGGTCCCCCTTCTTAGGAACAGGTTGAACTAGAGCATGCTTCCAAGATGAATTATAGATACTGGTTGACAGAATGAGGCGAAAAAGATGACAAAACACGGGTGTCAGTTCATCTGCAAACTCCTTAAGGAACCTTGCAGGAATACCATCAGGATCAGATGCCTTGTTCGTCTTTAGCGAGCGAAGAACCTTATGAACTTTGCTTGAAGAAAGGATAAGGGAGGGCATAGGCTTAGGGAGGGGTAAAAGTTGAGGAACAGTTGCGCTGGAAAAGTTTATAAAAGGGTTGGCAGAAAAATGAGAGCCAAAGAGAGTGACTTTGTCAGTGTGAGAGCAAGCTATAGAACCATCAGGATGAATGAGAGGGGGAAAGCTTGAATTACAGAAGTGTTTGGAGAGATTATTGGCTAAGGACCAGAAGCATTTGTCAGTGGGAGAGGAGTTAAGGTTATCAACTTTCCTTCTTATAAGGGAAGCCTTAGAACTTTGAATCTGAACAGTACAGCGATTCCCAGCTACAATAAAAGCAGAGCTAGTTAAATTAGAAGGAGAGACTTGGTAAGATCGGTGTGCCCGATTCCTGGCCGGGATAGCCATGGAGCAGGCACGGTCAAACCAAGATTTAGGGGGATAGAAAGTTTTTGTAGAAGAGGGGATGTATGTCTCCATTCCCGCTGTCATGATCTCAGCAACTTTTAGAGCTACCTGATCAGGGTTGTGGGACCGAAAGCAGTAGTCATCCCAAGGGAAGTCAAAGAGGAAGTTACGCAAATTATCATGTTGGGTACGCTCAAAGTGCCAAAGGCGGCACTGAGTAGGAGAGATTGGTGGAGGGGGAGCTAAAATGGAAGAGATTGAGTTCATAGAGTGGTCAGATTTACCAAGAGGGGAAAACACAGAATAAGAGTAGTGTGAAGGGTTTGAAGTAAGAAATAGGTCAAGAGTGTTTGATGCATGTTCGTGACGATCAGGGGTACTAGTAGGATGTTTGATAATTTTCTCCAGATCGTATGAGAAGAATGAAGCCACTCACTGTGGTGTAATTTGAAGTCTCCAGTGTAGAGAACTTCGGCATGTGGGTGAAAAAATTCTAAGGACTCATGGCACGAGGACAGATATTCAAAGAAAGACACAGACTCGGTGGAGTTTGGAGAACAGTAGCAGAAGCAAAGGAAAATAGTGGTAGTGGAGAGATAGACTTTTAGCCAGAGACTATCAAAGTCAGGAGATTCAAGGTCCATGAGCCTCGCAATAGGAGTGTTAATGTTGCAGTAGGCACACACCCCACCTTTGGAATTCATACATACATACATGAATACATGCATACATATATGCATACCTACATGCATACATACATACATACATACATACATACATACATACATACATACATACATACACATACATACATACATACATACATACATACATACATACATACATACATACATACATACATACATACATACATGCATACATACATACATACATACATACATACATACATACATACATACATACATACATACATACATACATACATACAAGAAGGCCCATGCTTGACTACTCAATAACAGGAGCAGAACTTCAAGAGAAATAAAATGAGAGAGATCTAAGAGTAAATATACGAGCAGATTTGTTTCCACAAATGCATATAAATGGCAAAGTAAGGGCAGTATTTGCCTTCTTAGCAAATACAATGGTAGCCTTCAGGCACATGGACAAGGAAATGTTCAGAAATATTTATGTAACTTATTTGAGGTCAGTGCTTGAATATGCAGCCTCCCTTTTGGAATCCATACTTGAAAAAAAGCACGTTAGTTAAGCTGGAAAAACTTCAGAGACATGCCACGAAACTTGTGCCAGAAATACGCAATCTCAGATATGATGAGAGGCTGAGGTATATAGACTTACCATCACTTGAAGCTAGAGGGATGAGGGGGATATGGTGGCGGTATTTTAATTCCTTGATTGATATGATAGAGTGGATAGAGATCGATATTTTGATATGGGAGGCATTAGAACTAGAGTCATAGTTTGAAGCTTCGTAAAAAAACGTCTTTGCAGGATGTAAGGAAGTACTTTTTTGGTGTAAAAGTAGTTGATAATTGGAATTGGCCAAGCGAGCAGGTAGTTAATGCTAACTGAATCTATCGTTTTGAGGACAAGTATGATAAGTATCACTAAGTATAAAATACAATCGATTAGGAGACGTGAAGTTACGAGCTTTGGGCTCTCTCCCGTAAGCACAGTTAGGTAATAAAAATTTAGTAATTATATACATACATACATACATACATACA
>JAXCGZ010013486.1:62500-70000 GCA_037179515.1 Halocaridina rubra | reverse complement strand
ACGTTTCCTTGTCCATATGTCTGAAGGTTACCCTTAATTTGGCTAATAAAGCATATACTGCCCTTATCATGCAAATCTGCCAGTATGTTTATTCCTAGATTTCTTTCATTCTCCGTCTCTCGAAGTTCTGCTCCTGCTATTGAGTAAACAAGCTTAGGCCTACTCGTACTTGTACACATTCTCATTGCCTTACATTTTGAACTAATACATTTTATTAGCTACTTTTCTGACCACTTATGCATACTATTTAGCTCTCCCTGAAACCACTTTCCTGACCGCTTATGCAGTCTATTTAGGTCTTCCTGATTCTCTCTACTATCGTTCTCGTCTCTTACTTTCTTTACAATCTTTGCATTATCTGCAAACATATTCAAGAATGAATTAAAATACTGGTAGGATATTTGCGTATAGAGGTAACAAAAGTGGCACTAAACTGAACCCTGTGGAGACCCACTACCAGTTTTTCTCCATTCAGACACTGAGTGTTTTTCTCCAAAGCTCTGCTCCCTTCCTTCTAAATAAGTTTTTATCCATTCCAAGACAATTTCACCTATTCTAGCCATTACTTGTATGTGTGTGTGTGAGTGTGTGTGTGTGTGTGTGTGTGTTTGTGTGTGTGTGTGTGTATGAGAGAGAGAGAGAGAGAGAGAGAGAGAGAGAGAGAGAGAGAGAGAGAGAGAGAGAGAGAGAGAGAGAGAGAGAGAGAGAGAGAGAGAGAGAGAGAGAGAGAGAGAGAGAGAGAGAAGGATTGGATGTATTTTCATATTAAGTATTAAAAATCTATGATATTAGACCTTAGTTGTACAGTCAGTGATCGCCTTAAGCACAATGATGAATTATCAACTGCTTTGTAGGTTCGAACCCTGGTGTGTTTGTGTGTATGTGTGTGTGTGTGTGTGTGTGTGTGTGTGTGTGTGTGTGTGTGTGTGTGTGTGTGTGTGTGTGTGTGTGGGATAATGTGATTTTGAAGCGGTGCCCTGTCTTTCAGATCAGGCTGATTTAACATTCATTAACCAATTTTTATAAACCCTTATGTGTGTCGGTTAGTCCCCCACTCGAATATGCTTGGACACAGGCAAGTTTGAGATGAGGACTAAGCCTGAGTGCCCCTCCTTACTCCCCGCGGCGGGATCAGACCTCATTCCTCAGGCTTTTCACTTCCCGACTCGTTTGCTCTGCTACTTAGCTACCATGGCTCCCTAACATTCATAAATCAATGCAAACCTAAAAAGTCACCTGCTCATGCTGCATGTTCATTTAACATTCCTTTAGAAATGAATGCCTAAGTCATTGTTCTGAGATTTTGTGTTAACATACTCTCTGCTCTAATTAATTTTTAATACACACACTCAGTTCCTATCGCCGACTGACTCAGCTCTTATTCGATTTGCATGTTTGGTAAAAAAACCCGTTAAAAACCGTTACGAAATAGTCGCATGCTGGAAGGGTGTTCCGACTATTATATATATATATATATATATATATATATATATAATATATATATATATATATATATATATATATATATATATATATATATATATATATATATATATATATATATATATATATGAATCATTATTTATCCCGACCGAGACTTGAACCTAGGACTTATAATTACTAAGTCAAGGCGCTACCAACTACACACCACAGAAGGTTAAAAAGAATCCAACCTAATAGCTTAGATCTGCTATACTTAGGAATGAACGCATTCTATCTGAATGCCACTATGTTCATATTACAGATTCCCCAACCTCACTCGTGGCTTCATTTTCGCATTTAATTCAATTCCCAATCTCATTCGGGCCATACAATACCAAATAATCACATTACATATGTGAAAACATGAATCATTTTTTACCCCGACCGGGACTTGAACCTAGGACTTATAATCACTAAGTCATGATCGAATAAACACGTTAACATATATATATATATATATATATATATATATATATATATATATATATATATATATATATATATATATATATATATATATATATATATATATAATGTGTGTGTGTGTGTGTGTGTCTATGTGTGTGTATGTAATAAAGGTATATGCTTTGATGTTTTGATTGAAAAAATTGAATGTTAACGTATATTTTTGAGAGAATCTTTTTCTTCTCCTGATAGCCCTATTGTCTTTGAAACTAACGAAATTTACCCTCCTAATTCTATCAACATATTAGGATTCTATATAGCCTCTAGCTTGTCATGTAGGAATCACATACTCCAAATTTCTTAATCAGCATCCAAAATATTGGGGGTTCTGTTTCGTTTTTTGTCATTACTTTAACTCTTTACAGTTACTTGAAATGTAAAAAAAAGATTTTATCCATCCCTGCATAGAATACTGCTCGTACATTTGGGGTGTTTCATTTTATACTTAACTCCTTGAGAGGGTTGAATCTAAGGCAGTCAGTCTCATTAATGACCCTTCTCTTCTAATCTGGATTCTCTTTCTTTTCACTGTAGGATATCATCCCTATCTCTTTTCTATCGCTACTACTTCCATCGCTTCTCTGATGAGATAGTGAGTTGCATCCCTCCACCAATGCTGAGGCCACGTAGCACTCACCAAGTGGCCTGGTCTCACAGGTACTGTGTGGAGATTTGTTGCTTGCGGCTTGGTCGATCTAGCGACTGCTTCTTCCCATCTACCTACAGATTCTGGAACTGTCATCCTCCTTCTGTCCTAACTCTTATTACCTACTACACGTCCAGAGTGGGATCTATCCTCATCTCAGGGCCTAATCCTGCCATATCTATAGGTTCTAAGTGCTTTGACTATATTTTCAGTCTGTCCTTTTCCTTTGTGTATCATGACCTCATATCTGCCTTATCTGTAACCATTTTCTTTTCCTTTGTCTTAATGTTTTCTTCATGCCTGCGCTCAAGGGGTAGCGTCCGCGACTCTGAGGCATCAGGTCGAGGGTACGCACCCCGTCACGTTCTGAGGTTAGCAAGGGCATGCACTCAGGGTAACGATTACATCTGCCAAAACGAGTCCTTCGCAAGAAGGCAACCGTCCTAGCCCTTGGGAGAAAAGGGAGTCCGTGACGTAAAACGTAAACCTGCGCCTATATTAATGAAGGCAGTTTTCTTGCATGTCACGGTGTCACACTCACACACAAATATATATATATATATATATATATATATATATATATATATATATATATATATATATATATATATATATATATATATATATATATATATATATATATATATATATATATCGTAAGTTGATCCATAGTACCAGCTGGTGCGATGCTACATATGAAGTTCTATCGGATATGAATAGGACTGGCCAGGACAACTCGATATTAAATCTTCCTCCATATATACGGTTCCTTTCCTATGCCTGCATCTACACCGAATATTCTGGCTTATCCGAAGCACAGTTGCTATCATTCTTTCACATCTGACAAGACACAACTCTCTCAGATTCTGTAACTTCTTCTTTTCTTAAATATCATAATTCTGATTATCTTTGACATTTATTTCAACCTGTCCCTTTATTGTTTATCTTTTCTTAAATATCCCTTGCCCTAAAATTGCTACTTTGTCTTCAACGTTTTCTTGGTTCTTGGGCCTGATGAGGGCACTTTTCTTTGCCCGTCCAGTGTCACAATCATAATAAAAAATAAAGGAAAACTTGTGAATATTACATGTATATCATTCTATGTGACTATCTATTATCTCAATGCATGTATATATATATATATATATATATATATATATATATATAATATATATAAATATATATATATATATATATATATATATATATATATATATATATATATATATATATATATATATATATATATATATATAGATATATAGATATATATATATATATATATATATATATATATATATATATATATATATATATATATATATATATATATATATATATATATATATATATATATATATATATATATATATATATATATATATATATATATATATATATTATATATATATATATATATATATATATATATCTTCTGCTCAGGTTTCACCCATTTCTATTTCTGTTCTGTGCTTCATTTTCATCAATACCCTTCCATTGCAAGTCTTCCCCTATACAATCACGCCATCTTTTACTTGGTCTTCCTCTCCTACTTCTACCCGGAACTTCCATCACCATCGTATGTCTTCCAACATGATGTTCATCCCGTCGTAACTGGTGTCCATACCATCTAAGCCTTCCCTCCTGTATTTTCTTTGATAATTCAACTACCTTTGTCGATCCTCTTATATACTCATTCCTAATTCTATCCTTCCTTGTTACTCCAAACATCCACCTCAACATTCTCATCTCTGCTACATCCATCCTCTTCTCCTCCGTCTTCCTCATACTTGCTGTTTCTGTTCCATATAACATAGCTGGTCTTACAACAGTCCTATGAAACTTTCCCTTCAATCTCAGTGGTACCTTCTTGTCACAGAGAACACCAGATTCAGACCTCCAGTTATTCCATCCTGCCTGAATTCGATGTCTCACTTCTTGATCTATGCTTCCACTAGCCTCTACTATGGACCCCAAGTACTTGAACTTCTGTACTCTCTTTATTTCTTCCCCATCCATTCCTATGCTATGTCCACCATCCTCAGCAATGTTTGCACACATATATTCGGTCTTTGACCTGCTTATCTTCATTCCTCTCTCCTCAAGTGCTGCTCTCCATCCCTCCAACTTCTCCTCCAAATCCTCCCTCCACTCTGCACACAATACATTGTCATCTGCATATAATATGCACCATGGCACTGCTTCTCTCACATCTTTGGTCATTACATCCATCTCCACATTGAAGATGAATGGACTAATTGCCGATCCCTGGAGTAATCCAACTCCTACCTCAAATCCATCGGTCTCCCCAACACTGCTTCTCACTCTTGTATACACATTCCTATGCATCTCCTGAATAATTATAATATACTTTTCCGGTACCATCTTCTTCCTCAAACATCTCCATATTTCCTGTCTTGACACTCTGTCATAGGCCTTTTCATGGTCTATGAAAACCAGGTGCAAGTCTCGTTGTTTTTCTCTGAATTTCTCCATCAGCTGCCTTATACAAAATATTCCATCTGTTGTTCCGCTTCCCTCCATAAATCCCAGCTGTTGTTTCCCTATTCTCACTTCTTCTCTTATCCTGCCATCTATCATTCTCTCCAGTATCTTCAGCGTGTGAGACATTAGCTTAATGCCTCTATAATTGCTGCATTCTTGGACATCACCTTTACCTTTAAATATAGGTAAATTTACTTTCCCGCCACTCTTCTGGTTTCTTTTCCTGCTCAGAGACTTTTGCCATAGGATCATACAAGATGTCTACCCCTTCCTCTCCTAAGGCCTTCCAAACTTCAACAGGAATCAAGTCAGGTCCTGTTGCTTTCCCAGTCTTCATTTTCTTTAAGGCACGCTTCACCTCTTCCCTAGAGAACCCTATTACCATTCGCATGTTTACTTGTCCATTCTCTCTAGTTAGTCTTTCATTTTCTTCATTTATCAGTTGCTCGAAATACTCCTTCCATCGTTTCAGAATGTCTTCTTCCATCTTTAGGACCGTACTATTTCCATCTTTAATTTGTTTAATATGGGTGCTGTCCTTCGTACTTTTATTTCTTACCTTTGACAGTTTGAGCATCTTGCTTAACCCTTCCTTACTTTCCAGTTCATCGTAAACCTCATCATATGTCCTTGAGCTACTACCTTTTTTTTTCTTTGTTTCTCTCCCTTGACATTTCTCTGTCTTCCTGCAACTTTGACTCTTCAAATTTCTTCTTTGCCTCCTTCTTACCTTTTACAACCTACCTTATACCATCCTTCCACCACCAGCTTTCCTTTTCTTCCCATACTACTCCAGATGTTTCCCCCAGTATCTCCTTCCATGCCTTCTGATCACTGATGCATTATGCCTCCACCATTTCTCCACATCTTCAATTTCCAGATCAATCTCTCCTAACACTCTTCTCCTAAACTCTCTCTTCTCATCATTATCCCTCCCTGACAATTTATACCACCTGATTTTCTTTACCACATTCGTTTTCGTTTTTCTTTCTCTTTTTATCTTCAGGTCCACACACAGAAGCCTGTGTTTGGGGGCTACATGGTCACCGGGGATAACTTTACAATTCTTAACTTCCACCAGCCTTGATCTATTGTAAAGGAAGTAATCTATTTGAGAGCAACTACCACCACTCCTGTACATTATCAAGTGCTCCTTCTTCTTTTCAAAGTACGTGTTCACTATTGCCATATCAAAGGACATGACAAAGTCTACTATACTCTCTCCCTCTGGGTTTATCTCCCCGATCCTATGTCCTCCATGCACCCGCTCAATTACATCATTTCCATTTCCAACGTGCCCATTAAAATCTGCACCCACTATAATCCTCTCATTCTCCTCCAGTTCCTGCATTACCTCAAATATTTCGTTCCAAAAACAGCTCTTTTCCTCCTCTGTGCACCCCACTTGTGGTGCATAGGCACTAATGATATTCATTGTCTCCCCTCCATAACATATCTACACACTCATAATGCGGTCATTTATCCTATTCACTTCCGTCACTGCATTCTTTATTTCCTCAGACAGCACTATACCAAATCCATTCCTACTCTGCGCATTTGCTCCACTATAGAATAGCTTGTAACCATCACCCAGCTCTTTGGCTTTATTCCCCTTCCATTGAGTTTCCTGCACACACAAGATTTCCACTTTCTTTATCCTCATTAAATCTGCCAACTCTCTTCCTTGTCCTGTCATCGACCCGATATTGAGATGGCCTACCCTGATTCCATTTAGAGTTCGCTTCTTTAGCTGCACCCGCTCATGGTGCAGTAGCCCTTGCCTTGTCACAGAGTTAGGGCGATGTATCTGTGCGTCATGTACGGAGTACGCCCTAGCACTATTCTCATCTATATTACGACTCATTTCATTGGTTCTGGCATGTATTTTTACAGTCGGATGCCCTTCCTGACACCAACCTTCTCTATTTATCCGTACATACATATATACATACATGCATACATACATACATACATACATACATACATACATACATACATACATACATACATACATACATACATACATACATACATACATACATACATACATACATACATACATGCATACATACATACATACATACATACATACATACATACATACATACATACATACATACATACATACATACAAACATTCATACTTACATACTTACATACATGCATACATACATACATACATACATACATGCATACATACATACATACATACATACATACATACATACGTACATACATACATACACATGCGTACATATATACATACATACATACATACATACATATATGCATGCATAAATATATATATATATATATATATATATATATATATATATATATATATATATATATATATATATATATATATATATATATATATGTGTGTGTGTGTGTGTGTGTGT
>JAXCGZ010013486.1:30000-52500 GCA_037179515.1 Halocaridina rubra | reverse complement strand
GAATGGGTATTGAAATATATACCTTACACACGCACACACACACACACACACACACACACACATACATATATATATATATATATATATATATATATATATATATATATATATATATATATATATATATATATATATATATATATACACTAGGTCAAGGCGCTACCAACTACACACCACAGAAGGTAAAAGGAATCCAACCTTATAGCTTATATCTGCTATACTTAGGGATGAACGCATTCTATCTGAATGCCACTATGTTCATATTACAGATTCCCCAGCCTCACTCGTGGCTTCATTTTAGCATTTAATTCAATTCCCAAACTCATTCGGGTCATGCAATAACCAAGCAAGCACATTACATATGTGAAAACATGAATCATCCCTAAATATAGCAGATATAAGCTATAAGGTTGGATTCCTTTTACCTTCTGTGGTGTGTAGTTGGTAGCGCCTTGACTTAGTAATTATAAGTCCTAGGTTCGAGTCCCGGTCGGGGTAAAAAATGATTCATGTTTTCACATTTGTAATGTGCTTGCTTGGTTATTGCATGACCCGAATGAGATTGGGAATTGAATTAAATGCTAAAATGAAGTCACGAGTGAGGTTGGGGAATCTGTAATATGAACATAGTGGCATTCAGATAGAATGCGTTCATCCTTAAGTATAGCAGATATAAGCTATAAGGTTGGATTCCTTTTACCTTCTGTGGTGTGTAGTTGGTAGCGCCTTGACTTAGTAATTATAAGTCCTAGGTTCGAGTCCCGGTCGGGGTAAAAAATGATTCATGTTTTCACATATGTAATGTGCTTGCTTGGTTATTGCATGACCCGAATGAGATTGGGAATTGAATTAAATGCTAAAATGAAGCCACGAGTGAGGTTGGGGAATCTGTAATATGAACATAGTGGCATTCAGATAGAATGCGTTCATCCCTAAGTATAGCAGATATAAGCTATAAGGTTGGATTCCTTTTACCTTCTGTGGTGTGTAGTTGGTAGCGCCTTGACTTAGTAATTATAAGTCCTAGGTTCGAGTCCCGGTCGGGGTAAAAAATGATTCATGTTTTCACATTTGTAATGTGCTTGCTTGGTTATTGCATGACCCGAATGAGATTGGGAATTGAATTAAATGCTAAAATGAAGCCACGAGTGAGGTTGGGGAATCTGTAATATGAACATAGTGGCATTCAGATAGAATGCGTTCATCCTTAAGTATAGCAGATATAAGCTATAAGGTTGGATTCCTTTTACCTTCTGTGGTGTGTAGTTGGTAGCGCCTTGACTTAGTAATTATAAGTCCTAGGTTCGAGTCCCGGTCGGGGTAAAAAATGATTCATGTTTTCACATTTGTAATGTGCTTGCTTGGTTATTGCATGACCCGAATGAGATTGGGAATTGAATTAAATGCTAAAATGAAGCCACGAGTGAGGTTGGGGAATCTGTAATATGAACATAGTGGCATTCAGATAGAATGCGTTCATCCTTAAGTATAGCAGATATAAGCTATAAGGTTGGATTCCTTTTACCTTCTGTGGTGTGTAGTTGGTAGTGCCTTGACTTAGTAATTATAAGTCCTAGGTTCGAGTCCCGGTCGGGGTAAAAAATGATTCATGTTTTCACATATGTAATGTGCTTGCTTGGTTATTGCATGACCCGAATGAGATTGGGAATTGAATTAAATGCTAAAATGAAGCCACGAGTGAGGTTGGGGAATCTGTAATATGAACATAGTGGCATTCAGATAGAATGCGTTCATCCCTAAGTATAGCAGATATAAGCTATAAGGTTGGATTCCTTTTACCTTCAGTGGTGTGAAGTTGGTAGTGCCTTGACTTAGTAATTATAAGTCCTAGGTTCGAGTCCTGGTTGGGGTAAAAATTGATTCATATATATATATATATATATATATATATATATATATATATATATATATATATATATATATATATATATATATATATATATAATTTTACCCCGACCGGGACTTGAACCTGGGACTTATAATTACTAAGCCAAGGTGCTACCAACTACACCACAGAAAGTCTAAAAGGGAAATATACCTTAAAGCTTATATCTGCTATACTAGGAATGAACGCATTCTATCTGAATGTCATTATGTTCATATTACAGTTTCCCCCAACCTCACTCATGGTTTCATTTTTGCATTTAATTCAACTCTCAATCTCTTTCTGGACCAACAATAACCAAAGAAGCACATTACCATATGTGAAAACATGAATTATTTTTACCACGAACGGGACTGTAACCTGGGACTTATAATTACTAAGCCAAGGTGCTACCAACCACATCACAGAAAGTCTACAAGGGTAATAGACCTTACAGCTTTTATCTACTATACTAGGAATGAACGCATTCTATCTGAATGCCACTATGTTCATATTACAGTTTCCCCTAACCTCACTCATGGTTTCGTTTTCGTATTTAATTCAACTCCCAATATTATTCTGGACTAACAATAACCAAATAAGCACATTACCATATGTGAAAACATGAATAATTGTTACCCCAACCGGGACTGTAACCTAGGACTTATAATTACTAAGCTAAGGCGCTACCAACTACACAAAGAAGGTCTAAAAGGTAATCAGACCTTGCAGCTTATATCTGCTATACTAGGAATAAATGCATTCTATCTGAATGCCACTATGTTCATATTACAATTTCCCCCAACCTCACTCATGGTTTCGTTTTCGCATTTAATTCAACTCCCAATCTTATTCTGGACCAACAATAACAAAAGAAGCACATTACCAAATGTGAAAGCATGAATTATTTTGAGCCCGATTGGGACTTCAACAAGGGTCTTATAATTACTAAGCCTTGGCGCTACCAATAACGCCACAGAAGACCTAAAAGGGAAACAGACCTTACAGCTTATATCTGCTATACTAGCAATGAATGCATTCTATCTGGATGCCACTTTGTTCATATTACAGTTTCTCCCAACCTCACTCATGGCCAGTTAAGGTCACGAAATTAATAAGTACTTTGTATATATTTATTTTCGTTGTTTTATTTAACGGGCTTTTCCTACCATTTTAATACTGTATGTTAACAGTTCAGTTTTATTAAATTGTAAGAATCTGTTTATATATGTGCATGTGCGTGTGTATGCATGTATATTTTAATTATATATGTATATGTTTGTGTATGTACATGTATAAAGGTATGTGTGTACCTGTGTTTGTATATGTATGTATATTTATGTGCATATTTATATATATTTTCATATTATTATTTTTTCTATTATTCTTGTCTTGTCATCTATTTGGTTTGCGTGATTCTGAGCTCATTGGTCCTTTGCTTTTTATATTAAAGGGGTTATCTATAACCGATCAATAATCGTGTTTAGAGATTAACATATTCTATTGTTAATGACTTATTAATGATTTTGTCTGTTTTCTTTGCTTGAGGGTATTATTTCTTTTGGATTAGACCTGACTTACTATCTTTAATTTTTAATTCCCTCCGTTCTCCTAAGTCCTTTTTGTTTTTACTCCTTCTGTCATTGTTATTTTACACTCACTTGTGCTTGAGAAGGGGTCCAGTTAGGACCCGAAATATAGCGTTATTTTTTCTAAATGTTGCTTCACTGATGGGCTTCCTTACCATATATATATATATATATATATATATATATATATATATATATATATATATATATATATATATATATATATATATATATATATATATATAATATCGTTTTGCATAGAATATAATTAGAATAATCACATTTTAGTACTTAAGCCACTTACTTATCCTGACTGGGGGCTTCGCCCCACACTCCCCTTTACTTAACTAATCTGATGTGGGTGAGGGCTAGGATAGGAAGGGAATGTTGGTCTTTTGTTAGTGCGTATGGGCCAGGATGTGAGAGAAGTGAGGAAGAGCGGGATGAATTCTGGAATGATTTAACTAGATGTGTGGATGGTCTGAGTAGAAGGAACTATGTAGTTGTGCTGGGTGACTTGAATGCCAGAGTGGGTGATGGAGAGATAGAAGGTGTTGTAGGAAAGTATGGGGTACCAGGTGGGAATGAGAGTGGCGAGAGACTGTTAGATATGTGTGTGGAGCAAGAGTTGGTGATAGGTAATAGTTTATTTAAGAAGTTAATAAATAAGTATACATGGATGAGAGTGGCAAATGGAAGAGTGAAAGAAAGAGCATTGATGGATTATGTGTTGGTAGCAAAGAGCATGGTTGGTAGAGTGAAAGATGTACATGCATTCAGGGGTGTGGCTGCTGGGATGTCTGATAATTTTTTGGTTGAAGCAAAAGTGGTAGTAGCAAAAGAGTGGTGAAATAGTGTGGGGGGATGTAGAAGGGAAATAGTGAAGGTGGAAGAGTTGAAAAAGCCAGAGAAGAGACAGGAATATCAGGACAGGTTGAGAGTGGCATATGACAGGGTGACAGAAAGAGAAGTTGGGGAGTTAGAGGAGGAATGGGGTTTGATGAAAGAATGTTTTGTGGGACATGCAAGTGATGTGTGGAAAGAGGTTTGTTGGAGGTGGCATGAGGAAGGGCAGCGAGTGGTGGAATGAAGGGTTTGAAAATGAAGGTGGAAGAGAAAAAGAGGGCTTTTGAGGAATGGCTGAAGTGTAAAAGTAGGGAGAAGTATGAAAGATATAGGGAGAAAAATGTGGAAACCAAACGGAAGGTAGAGGAAGAGAAGAGGTTGGCAAATGTTAGGTGGGGACAGGATTTTAGTAGGTCATATGAGGAGAATAAAAAGAAGTTTTGGAAAGAAGTGAAGAGAGCAAGGAAGGGTGGATCGAGGATGGAAGAGACAGTGAAAGATGTGAATGGACAGATGTTAAGAGGGAACGATGCAAGGAAAAGATGGGCAGAATATTTTGAGTGCTTGCTGAATGTTGAGGAAGGTAGAGAGGCAGCTATAGTGGCAGTGGGAGGGGTTCAAGGGCCAGTAATGGGAGATGAAAATGAGAGAGAGATTACAAGAGAGGAGGTGAAAAGGGCATTGTATGAAGTGAAAGCAGGTAAAGCACCTGGAATGGATGGTGTGAAAGCGGAGATGTTGAAAGGAGGGGGTGTGACTGCATTGGAATGGTTAGTGAGACTGTTTAATATATGCTTTATGTTGTCATTGGTGCCAGTGGAATGGGTGATTGCCTGTAGAGTGCCCCTCTACAAAGGTAAGGGAGATATGTATGAATGCAGTAATTTTAGGGGTATAAGTTTGTTGAGTGTGGTAGGAAAAGTGTATGGTAGGATACTGGTTAATAGGATTATGGATAAGACAGAATATGTGATCGCGGAAGTGCAGAGTGATTTTAGGAGAGGTAGAGGTTGTATAGATCAGATTTTTATAGTTAGGCAGTTATGTGAGAAATATTTAGCAAAGGGTAAGGATGTGTATTTTGCATATTTGGATCTGGAGAAAGCATATGATAGAGTTGATAGAGAGGCTATGTGGAATGTTTTGAGATTATATGGAATTAATGGTAAATTGTTGCATGCAGTGAAGAGTTTGTATGAGGGCAGTAGAGCTTGTGTTAGGGTAGGGAATGAAGTGAGTGAGTGGTTTCCAGTGAGTGTGGGACTGAGACAGGGATGTGTGATGTCACCATGGCTGTTCAATTTGTATATTGATGGAGTTGTAAGAGAGGTGAATGAGCTAGTGCGTTGTCGAGGTTTGAGAATGGTAGATGGGGATGATAACGAGTGGGAGCTGAATCAGTTGCTGTTTGCAGATGATACTGTGGTGGTGGCAGATTCAGAGGAAAAGCTGTGTCAGTTAGTGTCAGAATTTGGAATGGTGTGTGAGAGAAGGAAGTTGCTAGTGAATGTGGGAAAGATTAAGGTTATGAGGTGTACAAGAAATGAGGATGGCGCTGGATTGAATGCTATGATGAATGGAGAGACACTTGAGGAGGTTAATCAGTTTAAGTATTTAGGCTCGGTTATAGCTGCAAATGGTGGAGTGGAAGCAGATGTGTGTCACAGAGTGAATGAAGGATGTAAAGTGTTGGGTGCATTGAAAGGAGTGATGAAGAATAGAGGGTTGGAAATGAATGTTAAGAAAGTTTTGCATGAGAAAGTGGTTGTGCCAACTGTGATGTATGGATCAGAGTTATGGGGTATGAATGTAAGTGAGAGACGGAAACTAAATGTGTTTGAGATGAAATGCCTGAGGAGTATGATTGGTGTATCTCGATTGGATAGGGTTAGGAATGAAGTGGTGAGAGCAAGAACGGGTGTGAGGAGAGAAATTGCAGCCAGAGTAGATATGAATGTTCTGAGATGGTTTGGCCATGTGGAAAGGATGGATAATGAAAGGCTGCTGAAAAAGGTGATGAATGCGAGAGTTTATGGGAAAAATGCTAGAGGGAGGCCTAGGTTTGGAGAGCCCTGAATGATAGGAGGATGGATTCGAGGGAAGCAAGCGAGCGTGCTAGGAATAGGAATGAGTGGCGAGCGATTGTGACGCAGCTCTGATGGGCATCTGCTGTTACCACGGGGCTGCATCTTACAGAGGTAGCCCTGTGGTAGGGGCAGTAGGAGGAGTTGGCAGTTGTGAAGTGACACAGGTTGTGGAAAAGCCGGGAGGATGGGCTGTGGCACTCCAGAAGTGCCATCTGAACGGTCGCTAGTTCCCTCGTCATTGCCCATAGAGCAAAGTAATCCCCCTATTTTTTTTCCTTTCTTGATATCGGCTACCCCCCAATTACAGGGGGAAACAGCCAAGGTAGATAGATAGATTAGAAGCACTCATGGTAGTTATGGGTCTCGATTTCACAAATGCAAACAGAATATAAAGTTCATTGCTAATGAAAGCACATTTTTAAACCTAAGGTTTACATTTCGTGACCTAACCTGACCACCGTTATTAATTTACTTTGGTAAGGTGACCATACAAAGTCAAATTACCAGGTACTAGTGGAATGTGTGACCTCAAATGGCCAACTTATCCATGTAATGTAGTTAAATGACCTGTTGACATCTTTAGATTCATAAGTAACTGTCAGAGTACTTATGTGAATATGTGACCTCAGCCAGCCAATTTATCAATGTAGTTTAGAACGGGTGACCTGTTGGCATCACTAAATAAATAAGTTCTTCGATAAAATGACCAATGGATATTACATACTGGTAATTACTTTTATAATGGGATATGTTGATGTCTCGAAGTGGTTAATTACAAAAATGTTCTTCTTTTGGGTCCATCACTGAAATTTCATTGGCATTTTACAGATAGTTTGGTAACATTTCAATAATTAATTTATTATTTAACTCAGTTTTTTATGAGGAATAAGAAAAAATTGTATAATCAATGAAGCAGTCTAACAGAATTACTTTGCAAAGCTGGTATAATTTATTAAGCTTATAACCTGCCATACAATTTTTCACTCCAATGTGAAAGCAAAGTGATTAAGTAAGATCTACATACCAGCGTAGGAAATGCAACGCTATTGCCATAATGAATAGTGAGCCCTAATGCTTCGTGAACTTCCAGTAATGCGGAAAAGTAATTTTGGCCCGTCGCTGAGTAATAACGTTGTCCGGCAGATCGAAGGAGTTCGTAAAACCCGTAATAGTGATCAGGAGACAACATCAGGTGCATATGCGGATGGAGCTGAGAAACTCCTCCTTGATAGAGAGAATCCCATGCTATGTTCGGATAACTGAGAAAAGAAAGACCAAGAGAAAATTAAAAATGTTTTTTCATGCACTGTACATTGGCCTTGGGTCACTTGCTATATGAAGATATGATAATTACCTCTTAGAGCAATTACCCTATAGGACAATTGTTCCTTAGGATGATTGCCTGTAAAGACGGTTGTCCCTCAGAACTATTGCCTCCTAGGTCAATTGCCCCTTGGAACGATTGCCTCGTAGGACAACTGCCCCCAGGTCAATTGCTCCTTTAATATTCAAGAAGGATTGCTGCTGGAGTGTGATTCCTATCCCTTTAAATTTTGTCATTATTTTCCGCTTTTGCAATAAAGTTCGGGGCTGTTGTCCTAGGGGCAATGTCCCAAGGAGCAATTGCCTGTGCCCCTTTATTATAAATATTCCATTTACTAGCAATGGGATAAAACATTGTGTTCACTAAGAACCCTAGTCACGGGGAATGAAGAATAAAGGAAGAAAAACAAAATCAAGGAAGATTCCCAACTCCTGTGAAATAAGTCATTTTGGATCTTAGTCTACATACATATACTCGGGTTCCTTGCGTTGCACCTCTTGTATATACTGCCATGTGTCGCTGAAGAAGACGATGAAGGTGGGCAGAGTGAAATTCAGTGGATGGTGTTGGAACTTGGTCACCACTAAGCTGTGCCACCTCTCCACTTTGAAAGTGTTACTCATTCTGACTGTATGAGATGTTGGATGTCTGGAAGGAGAATATACATTCGAGTTTCTTTTTCGGAAATATTTATCGCTACCGTAAGCTAAGTAAAGGCTGTACTAAAAAAATTATATTAGTTAGAGCAGATTAACTACATGAGTTTTGTATTCCAATGTACTCTGTTATTGTTGAACAGTTCAAGTATGTTATTGTTTACTGGTTATAGATATCTACACACAAGCTAAGTTCTTGTTGTTCTGTGCATTTTTCTACGTAACTATTAATCCCCATTTGAATGAGGTGGACACAGACACACGTTAATATGCCAATTGCTGTCTTTAATTTTCCACTGTTTTGATGTCTCCCTATCTACAATCAGGATATTAGTTCTGTCCATCTTTGTCGCCGGTTTCTGAACATTAACTATTTGTAATTCAATGTAAGTGGTGTTCTTTGGGGACTTTAACTGTTCTCCGCTGCAGAGTGCTGTTGTTCAACAGGTTCAATATATGTGATTGACAGTGTGATGATTTATAGTACTTATCCCAGATTATCTTTGCTCTCCTAATGCTTACTGGGCGCCTAACATATTAATGCTGGTATGCGACATTATGCTGTCATATTATCTCAGTGTCTTTGAAAACACATAGCATTATATATGTATATGCTCTTGCATAGCACATTGATTGATCTCTGAAAACCAGCAAAAATCAGCACTCATTGAAGCTCTTTCTGACATATTTCCTTGTGATGCTTAGGCATTTAGTACTGTCCTTTTATATATTTCCACATATTGGACCAAATGGGAAAATTCACCCGACCCTGAAATATATTCATGTACTGCACATTTGTTCATAACCTGTTTTAGACTACATATATAATTCGGTTTTACGTCACGATCTCCCTTTTCCAGAAAGGGCCAGAATGGTACCTCCTTTCGAAGGACTTTGATTTTGGCATTGTGACACTGTTACCCCGAGTGAATGCCCTTTCTAGCCTTAGACAGTGGTGGATCTCGAACCAATGACCTGACGAATCAGAGTCGTGTACCTACCACCCGGGCACAGCGGCCACATGTTTGTAACCAAATGTACCTGCCAAATTCATCCACTGCAGTCATGTATGAGATGTTACAGAAATCACAGGTCTTGGCAGTTTCCTCAGCCTGTTTGTTTACCCATTCGTGTAGATTAACGTTTGAGGATGGCATTGGACGTTGAGCTCTCACTGGATTGTATACCACATGCTCCCCGGTGAGTGGATGATATACATGTATGATATTCTGAAATTAAAGGCAAGGCCAAGAGATAGATTTGGTATTCTTAATCTTGAGAATATATATATATATATATATATATATATATATATATATATATATATATATATATATATATATATATATATATATATATATATATATATATATATATATATATATATATATATATATTATTTTACTTCCTGCGAATAGCCAAGAGATGTGGTGGTATTCTGGCAGGAGAGCTCCAGCCAGAATCCTAGTAATTGGGTCTCTGAATGTGCGTGGTTGTGGTGTAAATGAAAGTAAGAGATGTGATAGGGAGTATGTTTATGGAGAGAAAGATAGATGTACTTGCACTGAGCGAAACTAAGATAAAAGGGAATGGTGAGGTGACATTTGGGAGAGTGGTAGGTAGGGTGTCTGGAGTTGTGAGGGGGATAAGAAGAGAGGGAGTGGCTCTCTTAGTGAATGAAGAGATGCATCATTGTGTGGTAGAATGGAAGGAAGTATCTTCTCGAATAATAATTGCTAAAATGAGGCTGGGCTGTGAGGCTTGTGCATTTGTGAACACATATAGCCCTGGCAGTGAAAGAAGTGACAAAAAAGAGAAGAATTTTGGATTAAATTGAACGAGTGTGTGGAAGACTTTGGAATGAATGTGAATGTGGTGTTGATTGGAGATTTGAATGCTAGAGTAGGGAATGAGCCAGTGGATGGTGTAATTGGGAAGTATGGAGTATCTGGTAGGAATGAGAGTGGTGAGAAAATTATAGAAATGTGTATTGAGAGAGAGATGTTGATTTCTAATGCTGTATTTAAAAAAGAAAGATGTGCACAAGTATACATGAGCAGAGTGGATAATGAAAGAGTAGTTGACAGAGCATTAATGGATTATGTTGTGGTGAACAGAAGGGTGATTGGAAGAGTATTGGATATGAATGTACTTAGAGGAGCTAGTGGTGGAATATATGATCATTATTTAGTGGAGAGTAGAGTGAGAGTGGGAGAAAAGTGGAGAAGAGAAAGAGGAGAAGTGAGAGATGAAGAGAGGTGCTTAAAATAAATGAATTGTATAAGAAAGAGAAGACTGTGAGTATAAGGCTAGAGTGAAAAATTAGTGGAATGTAGTGAAAGAGAAAGTGGAAGAAAGAGCGGAAGAAGTTTGGAGTTGTTTCAAGAAGGAAGTTATGAAATGTGCAGAGGCAGTGTGTGGAAGGAGAATAACAGATGGAAGTAAAAGGAAAGGTAGTGAATGGTGGAATGAACAGGTGAGTGCAGTAGTGGCTGAAAAGTAGCGGGCTTATGTGGTATGGTTGCAGGTAGGTAATGTAGAGACGTATGAAAGGTATTGTGCAGAGAGGAGGTTTGCGAAGCATGTGGTGAGGGAGGCAAAGAGAGAAGCAGATGTAAGGTGGAGCAGATGCTTCTCTGGGAATTTTGAAAGGATTCAAAAGATGTTTTGGAAGGAAGTGAAAAGAGTGAGGGAAGGTGAATGTGGTAGGGAGGAGAGGGTGAAAGGAGCAGATGAGCAATTGCTAGTGGATGAAATAATGGTGAGAGAGAGATGGGCTGAATATTTCAAGAACCTGCTAAATGAGGTAGATGATAGAGAGGCAGAGATTGTGGCTGTGCAAGGCGAATGGAGAATACCAATGTTAGGAGATGACAATGATAGAGATATAATAAAAGAGGTGGTACACTTGGCATTGAGAGAAACTACAGCAGGTAATGCACTAGGGATAGATGGATGTCATGCTGAATGCTTGTCAGAAGGTGGGGAAGCATTAGTAGAATGGATGGTTATGTTGTTGAATGTATGTTTCAGGAAAGGGAGTGTTCCAGTTGATTGGAGGAGTGCATGTAGTAGTTTTAGGGGAACTACTTTGTTGAGTGTAGTTGATAAGGTGTATGGAAAAGTGTTAATTGAGAGAACTGGGAAAGCTACTGAGAGACTGATTGGGGAAGAAAGGTGTGGGTTCAAGAGAGGAAGAGGATGTGTGGATCAGGGGTGTGCAGTAAGACAGGTGTGTGAGAAGTTCTTGGAGGAAGGTAGGGACACTTTTTGGGCCTTTATGGATTTAGAGAAAGCATATGACAGGGTAGATAGAAAGAGGTCGTGGAGGGTGCTTCGATTGTATGGATTAAGTTGAAGTTGTTGAAAGCGGTGAAGAGTTTTTACATGAGTAGTGGAGCATACGTGAGAGTTGGGAATAGTATTAGTGATTGGTTTGAGGTGAATGTAGGCTTACGTCAAGGTTGTGCAATGTCGCCATGGTTGTTAAATGTGTATATGGATGGAGTGGTAAGGGAAGTAAATGAAAGAGTATTAGACAGAGGCTTGGAACTATTGAGTGAGGATGGAAGGTTGTGGACATTGAGTCAGGTGCTATTTGCGGATGATGCTGTACTGGTGGCTGATACTGAAAATGAATTGAATCATTTGGTGACTGAGTTTATTAGTGTGTGTGATAGAAGGAAGTTGTAGGTCAATATTGATAAAAGTAAAGTCATGAGATGCACGAGGAGTGTTAATGTTGGCAGATTGAATGTAGGAGTGAATGGGGAGTTGCTAGCAGAAGTTGAGAGTTTTAAGTATCTGGGGTCGCATTTATCAAGGAACAAACGAGTGGATGTAGATGTAATTGCAGAGTGAAGGAAGCAAGTAAATATCCAGGTGAGTTGAAGAGTGTAATGAGAACTAGATATTTGGGAATGAATGCTAAGAGAAGGATACATGAAGGTGTGATTGTGCTGCTAGCATTGTATGGAGCAGAGACTTGGAATGCAAGAGAGGATGAAAGGAACAAGTTTAATGTAATGGAGATGAGGTGTTTGAAAGGTATGATCTGTTGTATCTAGAATAGATAGAGTAAGAAATGAGGATGTCAGGCAGAGAGCGGGTGTTGGTGTGTATATATATATATATATATATATATATATATATATATATATATATATATATATATATATATATATATATATATATATATATATATATATATATATATATATATATATATATATATATATGAAAGGCATCGGAGAAAACTGCTAAATATATGCTGGCCTTGAAGAAAAACTATGCCTCGAATATCCCAGTTGAAAAGTAACATTCCTCTCGTCCAGAATTGATTCTTTGACACAATTTTCTTGAAGACTTGCAGTTCGAACTTTCGAAGGCTTCATGCCTCCATTGCCAGGAAAGAGAAGAAACAATGGTAAATGAAACCCTCTTGGAAAACACGATGGTTGGAGAGTGCTGTGACTTGTCAGATTTGAAGGGATAGTAAGGATGTGTAACGCACATCCAAGAATACTCGGTGTTGATATAGGTAAGGAAAAAAAAGTACAATAATTGGCTTTTAAGTGAAGTGAAAAAGAAGGCTTTTGCTTCCCATGTTTAGTGTGTTAGCAAGAGGGTCTGCCCCACTCTTTTCATCTTTCTTTGCTTCATTTTCGTGTATTACCCACCTATTCCTTTCCATTCTATTTATCCCCCTCTCTCCAGTGCTGACACCCCGAACAGGGCCAAGAGAGTTCACGTGATACCATCACTGATTTTCTCCCTGCTATCCTATCCCATCCTATTCATTCAATTATGTTTACAGTCTCTCTCTCTCTCTCTCTCTCTCTCTCTCTCTCTCTCTCTCTCTCTCTCTCTCTCTCTCTCTCTCTCTCTCTCTCTCTCTCTCTCTCTCTCTCTCTCTCTCTCTCTCTCTCTCTCTCTCCTTACCCAGCTTTTTAAATGTTCATATTGGGTCTCTATTCTGTGTCACGCAATCCTCTTGGAAAGTAGCGTTGGTTTAGGTTCTAGGTTTTACTTCCAGATGGCCTTCCTGACACCAACTTTTCCCATTGATATGGGCTTGGGACCGGCACCGATATAAGCTGGTTTGCTGACCCCAGCAGCTGGATTAATTATTAATCATTTCATCTCAATGCAATGGAAGATAGTGTTGCTTTTGGCTTAGTCTTATTGCCGGAATCCCTTTCTTACCTCAACCCTCTCCACTGATCTGGGTTTGTGACCGGCACCGAGTTCAGCTGCGAGTTCCTGCAGAGTCTGCATTATAATGTAAGCTTGAATTATCATTATGCACTGAAATAGAAGCCGCCTTGTCTGATTTTTTTTCTTCAAAGCTTTTGCTAGAAAATAAAAAAAAATAAAAATTGCACCGTTGCTGGAATTGCAACTAATACGTTAATATTGTACACACACACCCACCCACACACATACACACGCACACACACAGTCACCAAGTTCAGTAAATTTTTTTTTCTTCTCTAGTTAAGAAAGGAAATTTTAAGTTAGGATGTGTGTTACCAGAGAAGAGATGACCTGCGAACTAAATTAGTACTCATATGAAGATATAGAGATTCTGTGTGAAGCTTAAATGGAAACTATTTTTTTTCTTCTCTCTATATACTGTGAAAGGCAAAACTTCAAAATGAAGCCATCTCTTTCCCTAACCCCCCATCTAATGTTCGAGGGAGGGTTGGTAGAGGATCTCCGTGGGATGTAGGAAGAGTGGCTCTAAGAAGGCTGAAGCAAAAAAGTCAAGGATTTGGAGACAGTTGTAATAAACTAGGATGATATAATTCGGAATATGGATAGAGAAATGAAAGAGAATGAAACATTCAGAGAGAAAATAAGATTTTTGGAGGAAGCAAATAAAGCACAAGGGGAAGAGAGAAAAGAAATAGAAAAACGGATAAAGAAGCTGGAAAGGGAAAAGAGTGAACTAGAACCAGAATTTCTGAACAAGAAGATAACAACAAACAGCTGAAAGACAACCTGAATGAATTAAATGTTAGTTCACTGCTCTCTTCTGAGAGAGACGAGATTGCAGCTTTGAATTTCCAGATAAAGGAAAACATTGAACAGTTTAGAAAAGCTTCAGGAGCTGAATACAGAATATGATGCCATGAAACTTCCTTTGCAGATGCACCAAAGGGGAATGTGGCAGTAAAAGAGGCTGTGAGGTGGTGGCACTGGAAAACATACAAACGGTTGACAATAAAGAAACAGTAATAGAAAAAAATGAAAGATGTTGTGATGGAAAGGGCTAATCCACTGATTAAACAGGCACTTGATAAACAGAAGACAGTGGTAATCTCAGGCATAAGTGAAACCCAGGAGACAACACAGCAGGGGAGACTTGAAGAATAGAAAGCTAGGATTTTAGACGTGATAAAGAAGCTTGGAGTATTATGTGGTCCAGAGAATATTATAAACATTCACCATGTTTGTTCCGGTTTTACGTCACGGACTCCCTTTTCTTATAAGGGCTAGGACGGTTGCCTTCTTGTGAAGGACTTGTTTTGACAGATGTAATCGTTACCCTGAGTGCAATGCCGTTGCTAACCTCAGACCGTGACGGTTTGCTAACCTTTGACCTGACTCCTCAGAGTCGCGGACGCTACCACTTGAGCCACTATGACTACATTATAAACATTCACCATATTGATAAATATTCTATTGAGAGAAAGGAAAGACCCTTGAGAGAAGGGAGACATGTAGACAAACATTGATGAGAAAAAAAAACCTACGTGACCTTCAAGAATTCAAAACAGTGTTCCTTAGACTATACAGAGCACAGGAAGAGATGAGAAGGATTAAAATTTGTTACTATAGGATAGAAGGTTAAATGAGAAAAGAAATGAAAATGAAAAGAAATTTTTTTGTTTCAGAGTTCTTCCAGACAAAGGGGGGATAAAGAAGAAAATGAAAGATCAGGGGATGGGGCCTCATTAAGATTGCTGTACAGAAATGCTGATGGAATAGCTGGTAAGACAGTAGAATTAAAGGATAGGATTCACAACAGTAAGGCAGATATAGTAGCGGTTACAAAGACTAAGTTAAGTGAGGACATAAACAGTGTCGCAGTTTTTCCCAAGGGCTTCAGAATATTAGGGGTTGAAAGATCTGAGAGGACTGGTGGAGGGATAGCACTGCTCATAAGTGAAAGATTTCAAGTTGAAGAAATAAACTTGGCTATAGAAAGTGAGTTCAAGGAATTTCTTGTTGCTCACAAAAATACTGGGTCAGAGAGCATTATAATAACAGTTGTATATAACCCACTAAGGACCCCACCAAGGAAAGTCATATAGGTACTATTGAAGTTATAAACTCAGTTGTTAACATTTCACTGGAGAGAAAATGTTGGATTTTGATTATGGGAGATTTTAATCATAGAGTGATAGATTGGATAAATCTTGACCCACACAGTGGGGAGGACTCCTTTGGGGCAAGATTCCTAGATTGCGTACAAGGGAATTTCCTATACCAACATGTAATGGAACCAACGAGGGCTAGGGGTGGGGATGAGCCATCACTACTTGATCTAGAATTGACAGATAATATGTTGGATATTGTAAATATTGAGTATGAGCCACCAATTGGAAAGAGTGACCATTGTGTTTTGTTGATGGAATATATAAGCGAAGATGTTCTGCCTGAAAGTAGTGGCACTGAGGACACGAGGAGGAACTGTCCGAAAGGAGATTACATCAGACTGAATGAGCTTTTTGCAATTGTTGACTGGAGGACCTTATTTAACAGCCAATCTGTACTATAAATGTACGACATCTTTTGCAAAGGATATGGGAAGATAACAGATTGTTGCATACCTTCTACCAAAATAGGAGTTATTCATGCAAGAGAGAAATGGTTCAATAATGAGTGTAAGAGAGCTAAGGAGTGGAGAGACAAATGCTGGAAAAGGTATAGGAGGAGAAAAAACATACATGCCTGGCAGACCTATAAAAGAGCAAGAAATGATTACTTAAGTAAAAGAAGAGAGGCAGGGATAGACTATGAAAGGGATATCACCAGGAAGGCTAAAGAAAATCCCAAGCTCTTCCACAGCTTTATCAGTTGAAAACTGATGGTAAAAACAGGTTTTATAGCTACAGAAAGTGGATAGAAGCATCACTGAGACAGATGACGAGATCTGCGAAGATTTAAACAAGGACTTTCTGTTAGCATTTACAGTAGAAAATACCCCACCCCTTTAGATTGCAGAGATAAGTGCTCATGGGCCGGTATTACTGACCATCATGTTTTCAGCCACAGAGGTATGCAAAGCGCTGATGGAGTTAGATGCCCATAAAGCTATAAGTCCTGATGATACACCTCCTTATGTACTTAAGAAATGCGCTAAATCAATATCAGTGGCACTAAGTATCATATTTTGAAAGTTGCTGGAGTCAGGGGAGATTCCAAGATGCTGTAGACAAGCAAACTTGGAACCTATCTTCAAAAAGAGAAGGAGGGCTATGCCTCTAAACTATAGACCTGTTTCCTTGACCAGCATTGTTTGCATAGTTATGGAGAAACTACTAAGAAAACATATCTCTCTTCACTTGGAATTCTTCAACTTTTTGTCAGTGAGGCAGCATGGCTTCAGAGAAGGTAGATCAACAGTAACAAACTTATTAGAATTTTATGATGAGATAATCCAAATCTTACAGAAGAGAGAGAGGGCTGGTCAGAGTGCATATTTCTAGACCTCCAGAAAGCATTTGACACGGTTTCACACAGGAGATTTATTAAGAAGCTGCAAACAATGGCTAGAATAGGTGGAAATGTCTTGGAATGTTTGAAAACTTACTTATAAGAAAGGGATTAGAGGGTTAAGGTAAGAAACTCTTTGTGTGAATGGAGAAGAGTTATTAGTGGTGTTCCTTAGGGTTCAGTTTTAGGGCCGCTTATGTTCCTTTTATATGTAACTGACCTACCAGAGTCTGTAAGTTCATTCATGAATATGTTCGCAGATGATGCAAAGATTGTGAAGAAAGTAAGAGACGAGAACAATGGTAGAGAACTTCAGGAAGACCTAAATAGTCCACGTGAGTGGTCAGAAAAGTGTCTAATGAAGTTCAGTACTTCAAAATGTCAGGTAATGAGAATGGGTACAAGTGCAAGAAGGCCCAAGCTTGGATACTCAATGGCAGGAGCAGAGCTCCAAGAGACAGAAAATGAGGGAGATCTAGGAGTAAACATACTGGGCGATTTGTCTCCAGAAATGCATATAAATGGCATACTAAGGGCAGCTTATGCATTCTTAGCAAATGTAAGGGTAGCCTTCAGGCACATGGACAAGGAAATATTCAGAAATATTTATGTAACCTATATGTGGCCAAAGCTTGAAATGCAGCCCCCTTTTGGAATTCACACTTGAAAATGTACGTAGTTAAGCTGGAAAAATTTCAAAGACATGCCGCGAAACTGGTGCCAGAAATACACAATCTCAGTTATGATTAGTGGCTGAAGAAATTAAACTTACCATCACTCGAAGTTAGAAAAATGAGGGGGGATATGGTGACGGTTTTTAAGTTCCTTCATGATTATGACAGGGTGGATAAGGACCGAGCTTGGGAATCTTTCCCGTAAGCACAATTAGGTAATTACAATTAGGTATTTACACACACACAGGATTTTTAAATTCGAATAGGACTGTCCATGACAGTTCGATGTTAAGTCTTCCTTCAGTTACGGTTATATTTTATGCCTACATCAACACTGAATATTCTTGGATATTCATTACATACCTCTTATTATCCCTTCACTTCTGACAAGTCATTACACTCTCCATCTCTGTTACTTTTTACTTAATGTATTCTGCGTGCCCAGGCTCTTTGGGGGCTGTTTTATTTTATTTTATATTTTGGCCCGTCCCGGTGTCACAATCATAAAAGAAAAAAAATTATATATATATATATATATATATATATATATATATATATATATATATATATATATATATATATATATATATATATATATATATATATATATGCACACACACACTCTCACAAACAGTTTCAAGGATATTCTCGTACAATGATAAATGTTAGAGAGTAAAAAATTAAACCAGTCAGGAAACTGGGAGCTACGAGCATATGGCTTATTCCCGTTAGCGCAGTTAGTTTCACACACACACACACACACACACACACACACACACACACACACACACACACACACACACACACACACACACACACACACACACCACACACACACACTCACTTGAAAAAGCACATAGCTAAGCTTGAAAAGGTTCAAAGACATGCCACGAAACTGGTGCCAGAAATACGTAATCTCAGTTATGATGAGACGCTGAGGGAATTAGACTTACCATCAATCGAAGCTAGAAGATTGAGGGGGGATATGGTGACAGTCTTTAAATTCCTTCATGGTTATGATAGAGTGGATAGGGATCGATATTTTGATATGGTTGGCTCTAGAACTAGAGGTCATAGTTTGAAGCTTGGTAAGAAAACTTCTTTGCATGATGTAAGGAAATACTTTTTCAGTGTAAGAGTAGTTGATAATTGGAGTTCGCTAAGCGAGGAGGTAGTTAATGCTATCTCAATCAATAGTTTTAAGGACAGGTATGATAAGTATCACTAAGTAGAAAATGTAACCGATGAGGAGACTGGAAGATACGAGCTTTGGGCTCTTTCCCATAAACACAATTAGGTAATCACAATTAGGTAATCACACACTGAGTGGAAAGAGATCGTTTCCTAGATGCTGGTCTTCGAAAAAGCCTAATTCAAAGCAGCATCAACCGCCCATTGCGATACTGCAGCTGAAAGGTCTTGTGGACTTAAAATAAGACTGTCCATGACAGTTCGATGTTAAGTCTTCCTTCAGTTACGGTTCTCTTTCTATGCCTACATCAACACCGAATATTCTTGGATATTCATTACATGTCTTATTATGAAATCACATCTGACAAGTCATAATATTCCCCATTTCTATTTCTCTTTATGTTTTCTTCGTACCCAGGCTCGATGAGGGTAGATTTTTTTTTTTTTTGGCATGTCCTGGTGTCATAATCATAAAAAAAAAAATATTGTTTATCATATTGACAATAAAAAAGAACCTCACCCAATGATATACGAAAATGCATGTTAAGGAACACATGAATTATCATGTTGAAAATGTGAAAAATAGAGGTTGCCTCCGCAGCGTAGTGGTAGAGTGCTCGACTCGGGAGGTAAAGAACCCACATTCAAGCTCATGGCAGGGCGATAGGAAGAGCATCCAACCCGAGGTACCTAGCTCCTGTTCGTCCGTATTCACACCCAAATGTTTACTACTAGTGACGCATAAAATGTCTCTCCATCTATAAGAGATGTCTTCCCCTTTATAAGGAGGGTGGCTGAGTCAAAGCAAAATACTTTGACTCTCTATCGGAAGAAAATACAGAGGAGGGGATTCCCAATTCCCTCGCTCCGGCCCATTTAGTCACCTTTTACGACACGCAAGGGAACACGGAAGAAGCATTCAAACCCCTCTCCCTCAGGGGGAGGGGGCAAGAGTTACACGTAGAAAGAATAAAACGTAGGAAAAAAAGTGAAAACAGTGAATAAGAGTGTCTCTCACCTGATGGTGAACGCTAGCGAAAAGTGCGTCATCATCCTTCAGCCACTTGCGCACCCGATTCGCAAACGCAGGTGGTAGAGTCAGTTCCGGCGAGAACCTGTTGTGGATTTCGTATAGCAGCCGGAAGTGGTTGTAACTTGTTCGGCAAGCGTGTTGGGGGGCTTTGGCCCACTCACTGATGTGACCAAATAGTATCGTTTCCAAATCATGTGAGAATTTTCCTCCGAAGCAGTTCTCGAGGTACCATTGCTGACAAGAAACAAACAAACAAAAAAGATTCAGTATTCGTCTAGTTCTTGTTTGTTTGCTTACTCATTTATATACACCTACATACACATACATACATACATACATACATACATACATACATACATACCCCCATACATACATACATACATACATACATACATACATACCTACATACATACATACCTACATACATACAAACATACATACATACATACATACATACATACATATGTTCTTAGTTCCAGAAATGGTATTTTACATTACTTTAAGAACCCCTTAAATTTACCGTAGGATATTTGGCTTTACTACTGAATATCGGCCATTTTGTATATTTATTCAAAACACTTTCTTCTTCTGAGAAAATCTTGAAATCTCTTTTGTCGTAAGATCTATTCACGGATACCTGGCTGGAAAAGAATACTATCAGAGTCACTCCCAATATCCACGTTACGAGGACAGATTTTTGTACCATATTTCCTGTAGGAAGAGAAAACTGTGCATAGAATTTTGTGTATGTATGGGGGTGTTCATAGACAGGTTGGAGCTGGGCAAATTAAGAAAGGATGCCCTTCCTAAGAATTGTGGTGTGCTCAATCTCGGTTTTGTCACTTCCCAAGTGCTCTAACCACACACACACACACACACACACACACACACACACACACACACACACACACACACACACACACACACACACACACACACACACACACACACCACACACACACCACACACACACACACCCCTAAGGAAACATATCTCTCTTCACTTGGAATCCTTCAACTTTTTGTCAGTGAGGCAACATGGCTTCAGAGAAGGTAGCTCAACAGTAACAAACTTATTAGAATTTTATGATGAGGTAAGCCAAATCTTACAGGAAAGAGAGGGCTGGGCAGATTGCATATTCCTAGACTTCCAGAAAGCGTTTGACACTGTTCCACATGAGAGACTTATTAGGAAGCTGCAATCAATGGCTAGAATAGGTGGAAATATTTTGGAATGGATAAAAACTTACTTAGAAGGAAGGGAACAGAGGGTTAGAGTAAGACACTCAGTGTCTGAATGGAGAAGAGTTAGTAGTGGAGTTCCACAGGGTTCAGTTATAGGGCCACTTTTGTTCCTTGTATATGTAAATGACCTACCAGAGTCTGTAAATTCATTCATGAATATGTTTGCAGATGATGCAAAGATTGTGAAGAAAGTAAAAAACGAGAACAATGGTAGAGAACTTCAGGAGGATCTAAATAATCTGCATGAGTGGTCAGAAAAGTGGCTAATGAAATTCAATGCTTCAAAATGTAAGGTAATGAGAATGGGTACAAGTGCAAGAAGGCCCAAGCTTGACTACTCGGTGGCTGGAGTACAACTTCAAGAGACAGAAAATGAGAGAGATCTAGGAGTAAACATACTAGCAGATTTGTCTCCAGAAATACATATAAATGGCATAGTATGGGCAGCATATGCATTCTTATCAAATGTAAGGGTAGACTTCAGGCACATGGACAAGGAAATGTTCAGAAATATTTATGTAACTTATGTAAGGCCAAAACTCGAATATGCAGCCCCCTTTTGGAATCCGCACTTGAAAAAGCACATAGCTAAGCTTGAAAAAGTTCAAAGACATGCCACGAAACTGGTGCCAGAAATACGCAATCTCAGTTATGATGAGAGGCTGAGGGAATTAAACTTACCATCACTCGAAGCTAGAAGAATGAGGGGGATATGGTGACAGTCTTTAAATTCCTTCATGGTTATGATAGAGTGGATAGGGATCGATATTTTGATATGGCTGGCTCTAGAACTAGAGGTCATAGTTTGAAGCTTCGTAAGAAAACTTGTTTGCAGGATGTAAGGAAATACTTTTTCAGTGTAAGAGTAGTTGATAATTGGAATTGGCTAAGCGAGGAGGTAGTTAATGCTATCTCAATCCATAGTTTTAAGGACAGGTATGATAAGTATGACTAAGTATAAAATGGAAGCGATCAGGAGACGGGAAGATACGAGCTTTGGGCTCTTTCCCGTAAACACAATTAGGTAATCACAATTAGGTAATCACACACACACACACACACACACACACACACACACACACACACACACACACACACACACACACCCCCTATATATATATATATATATATATATATATATATATATATATATATATATATATATACACGGACACACGTACACACACATGTGTGTGTGTGTGTCATATATATATATTATATATATATATATATATATATATATATAT
>JAXCGZ010013486.1:12500-15000 GCA_037179515.1 Halocaridina rubra | reverse complement strand
GATGCACTAAAGGGGAATATGGAGTAAAAGAGGCTGTAAAGGTGGTGGCACTGCAAAAAAACATACAAACAGTTGACTATAAAGAGACAGTAATCGGAAAAATGAAAGACGTTGTGATGGAAAGGGCAAACCCACTCATCAGACAGGCACTTGATAAGGAGAAGACAGTGGTAATCTCAGGCATAAATTCATTCATGAATATGTTTGCAGATGATGCAAAGTTTGTGAAGAAAGTAAAAAACGAGAACAATGGTAGAGAACTTCAGGAGGATCTAAATAATCTGCATGAGTGGTCAGAAAAGTGGCTAATGAAATTCAGTACTTCAAAATGTAAGGTAATGAGAATGGGTACAAGTGCAAGAAGGCCCAAGCTTGACTACTTGTTGGCTGGAGTACAACTTCAAGAGACAGAAAATGAGAGAGATCTAGGAGTAAACATACTGGCAGATTTGTCTCCAGAAATACATATAAATGGCATAGTAAGGGCAGCATATGCATTCTTATCAAATGTAAGGGCAGCCTTCAGGCACATGGACAAGGAAATGTTCAGAAATATTTATGTAACCTATGTGATGCCAAAACTGGAATATGCAGCCCCCTTTTGGAATCCGCACTTGAAAAAGCACATAGCTAAGCTTGAAAAAGTTCAAAGACATGCCACGAAACTGGTGCCAGAAATACGCAATCTCAGTTATGATGAGAGGCTGAGGGAATTAAACTTACCATCACTCGAAGCTAGAAGAGTGAGGGGGGATATGGTGACAGTCTTTAAATTCCTTCATGGTTATGATAGAGTGGATAGGGATCGATATTTTGATATGGCTGGCTCTAGAACTAGAGGTCATAGTTTGAAGCTTCGTAAGAAAACTTCTTTGCAGGATGTAAGGAAATACTTTTTCAGTGTAAGAGCAGTTGATAATTGGAATTGGCTAAGCGAGGAGGTAGTTAATGCTATCTCAATCCATAGTTTTAAGGACAGGTATGATAAGTATGACTAAGTATAAAATGGAAGCGATCAGGAGACGGGAAGATACGAGCTTTGGGCTCTTTCCCGTAAACACAATTAGGTAATCACAATTAGGTAATCACACATACACACACACGCTCATATATATATATATATATATATATATATATATATATATATATATATATATATATATATATATATATATATATATATATATATACACACACACACACACACACACACACACACACACACACACACACACACACACACACACACTCACACACACACACAGTGTACTTGCCTACATCTACACTGAATATTTTGGCATATTCATTACACATCTCTTGCTATTCCATTACATTTGACAAGTCACAACATTCTGCACATCTGTCTCTTTTGCTTTCCTTTTCCTCACATTTTGTCATTATTTATGGAAGGTTCACAACTAATGGCCCCCAGTACCCGGCATAGTGGAGTGCAAAGAATCTCCGGGGATCGTGATGACTCCACCATTGGCTTGAGGGCAGACACGAATGGTGGTAGTAATGGTTCTGCTCTTAACCTTGCACCTCCCAATAGATCTGCTTCTTTCACTCTTCACTATTCAAACATTCATGGGCTGCACTCTAATCTTTCGTCTGTGGAACAGCATTTGGCCACTTTCCTCCCTAACCTCCTCCTCCTCCTATCTTAAACCCAGTTGTCTATACATGCTTCCACTGACCCTTTCCAAATCTCCCACTATAATCTGTATACTCGTTTTCGTTCCAGAGGTGGGGTCTGTGCTTACTGCAACATTAACACTCCTACTGTGAGGCTCTTGGACCTTGAATCGCCTGACTTTGATGTTCTCTGGCTAAAAGTCTGTCTCTCCACTACCACTATCATCGTTTGCTTCTGCTACTGTTCTCCAAACTCCACTGAGTTTGTGTCTTTCTTTGAATATCTCTCCTCGTGCCATGGGTCCTTGCTATCTTCTCACCCACATGCCGAAGTTCTCTACATTGGAGACTTCAATGTACACCACAGTGAGTGGCTTCATTCTTCTCACACTGATGTGGGAGGAAGCGAGGCTCTTGCTTTCTCTATTACTCACGATATGGAGCAAATTATCAAACATCCTACTCGCTTTCCTGATCGTCACGAACATGCTGCAAACACTCTTGACCTATTTTTTACTTCTAACCCTTCAAACTACTCTTATTCTGTGCTTTCTCCTCTTGGTAAATCTGTCCACTCCATGATCTCTGTCTCTTCCATTTTCGCTCCCCCACCACCAATCCCTCCTGCTCAACGCCGCCTTTGGCACTTCGAGCAAACCCAATATGAAAATTTGGGTAACTTTCTCTTTGACTTCCCATGGGATGACTACTGCTTTCGGTCCCGCAACCCTGATCGGGTAGCTGTAAAAGTTGCCGAGATCATGACCGCGGGAATGGAGGCGTACATCCCCTCTTCTACAAAAACTTTCTCTCCCCCTAAACCTTGGTTTGACCGTGCCTGCTCCATGGCCATCCAGGCTAGGAA
>JAXCGZ010013486.1:0-5000 GCA_037179515.1 Halocaridina rubra | reverse complement strand
CCTGGTGTCACAATCATAAAAAGAAAAAAAAAGTATTTGTATATATGTATGTGTATATGTATATGGATATGTATTTGTATATGTATGTATGTATGTATGTATGTATGTATGTATGTATGTATGTATGTATGTATGTATGTATGTATGTATGTATGTATGTATGTATGTATGTATGTATGTATGTATGTATGTATGTATGTATGTATGTATGTATGTATGTATGTATGTATGTATGTATGTATGTATGTATGTATGTATGTATGTATGTATGTATGTATGTATGTATGTATGTATGTATGTATGTATGTATGTATGTATGTATGTATGTATGTATGTATGTATGTATGTATGTATGTATGTATGTATGTATGTATGTATGTATGTATGTATGTATTTATGTGTGCAGGTGTTTGTATATGATTATGTATGTATATATATACTTATTATGTGTATGTATGCATGTATGTATGTATGTATGTATGTGTGTATGTGATTACCTAATTGAGATTACCTAATTGTGTTTACGGGAAAGAGCCCAAAGCTCGTATCTTCCCGTCTCCTGATCGCTTCCATTTTATACTTAGTCATACTTATCATACCTGTCTTTAAAACTATGGATTGAGATAGCATTAACTACCTCCTCGCTTAGCGAATTCCAATTATCAACTACTCTTACACTGAAAAAGTATTTCCTTACATCCTGCGAAGAAGTTTTCTTACGAAGCTTCAAACTATGACCTCTAGTTCTAGAGCCAGCCATATCAAAATATCGATCCCTATCCACTCTATCATAACCATGAAGGAATTTAAAGACTGTCACCATATCCCCCCTCACTCTTCTAGCTTCGAGTGATGGTAAGTCTAATTCCCTCAGCCTCTCATCATAACTGAGATTGCGTATTTCTGGCACCAGTTTCGTGGCATGTCTTTGAACTTTTTCAAGCTTAGCTATGTGCTTTTTCAAGTGCGGATTCCAAAAGGGGGCTGCATATTCCAGTTTTGGCCTCACATAGGTTACATAAATATTTCTGAACATTTCCTTGTCCATGTGCCTGAAGGCTACCCTTACATTTGATAAGAATGCATATGCTGCCCTTACTATGCCATTTATATGTATTTCTGGAGACAAATCTGCCAGCATGTTTATTCCTAGATCTCTCTCATTTTCTGTCTCTTGAAGTTGTACTCCAGCCACCGAGTAGTCAAGCTTGGGCCTTCTTGCACTTGTACCCATTCTCATTACCTTACATTTTGAAGTATTGAATTTCATTAGCCACTTTTCTGACCACTCATGCAGATTATTTAGATCCTCCTGAAGTTCTCTACCATTGTTCTCGTTTTTTACTTTCTTCACAATCTTTGCATCATCTGCAAACATATTCATGAATGAATTTGCAGACTCTGGTAGGTCATTTACATATACAAGGAACAAAAGTGGCCCTAAAACTGAACCCTGTGGAACTCCACTACTAGCTCTTCTCCATTCAGACACTGAGTGTCTTACTCTAACCTTCTGTTCCCTTCCTTCTAAGTAAGTTTTTATCCATTCCAAAACATTTCCACCTATTCTAGCCATTGATTGCAGCTTCCTAATAAGTGTCCCATGTGGAACAGTGTCAAACGCTTTCTGGAAGTCTAGGAATATGCAATCTGCCCAGCCCTCTCTTTCCTGTAAGATTTGGCTTACCTCATCATAAAATTCTAATAAGTTTGTTACTGTTGATCTACCTTCTCTGAAGCCATGTTGCCTCACTGACAAAAAGTTGAAGGATTCCAAGTGAAGAGAGATATGTTTCCTTAGTAGTTTCTCCATAAGTTTGCAAACTATGCTGGTCAAGGAAAATGGTCTATTGTTCAGAGCCGTATCCCTCCTTCCCTTTTTGAAGATAGGTATCACATTTGCTTGTTTCCAGCATCTTGGAATCTCCCCCGACTCCAGTGACTCCTTAAATATGATACTTAGTGCCACTGATATTGTGTTTGCGCATTTTTTAAGCACATGAGGGGATATGTCATCAGGACCTGTAGCTTTATGAACATCTAAATCCATCAGCGCTTTGCATACCTCTGTGGCTGTAAGGTTGATGTTCTCTAATACCGGCCCTTGAGCTTCTATCACTGCAATCTGAGGGGGTGGGGTATTTTCTACTGTAAATACTGACTGAAACTCCTTGTTCAATTCTTTGCAGATCTCTTCATCCGTCTCAGTGATGCTTCCATCCGCTCTCTTTAGCCTTAAAACCTGTTCTTTTACCTTCAGTTTTCCTCTGATAAAGCTGTGGAAAAGCTTGGGATTTTCTTTAGCCTTCCTGGTGATGTCCCTCTCATAGTCTTTCTCTGCCTCTCTTCTTTTACTTAGGTAGTCATTTCTTGCTCTTTTGTAGGTTTGCCAGGCATTTATGTTTTTTCTCCTCTTATACCTTTTCCAGCATTTGTCTCTCCACTCCTTAACTCTTTTACACCCATTATCGAACCATTTCTCTCTGGTATGAATTACACCTACTTTGGTGACAGGTATGCAGCAATCTACTATCTTCCCATATTTCTCACAAAAGATGTCATACATTTCTTGTACAGATTTGTTGTAAAATAAGGTTCTCCAGTCAATAACTGCAAAAAGCTCATTCATTTTGATGTAATCGCCTTTCTGATAGTTCCTCCTCATGTCCTCAGTACCTCTACTCTCAGGAAGAATATCTTCAATGATATACTCCATCAACAACACACAGTGGTCACTCTTTCCAATTGGTGGTTCATACTCAATTTTTTCAATATCCTACACATTATCTGTGAACACTAGATCAAGTAGTGATGGCCCATCCCCACCCCTGGCCCTTGTTGGTTCCATTACATGTTGGTGTAGGAAATTCCCTTGTACGCAATCTAGAAATCTTGCCCCGAATGAGTCCTCACCACTGTGTGGGTCAAGATTTATCCAATCTATCTCTTTATGATTAAAGTCTCCCATAATCAAAATCCTACATTTTTTTTCCCGTGCCATGTTAACAACTGGGTTTATGACTTCAATAGTACCTATATGACTTTCCTTATAAACTTCAAGCTTATTTTGGTTCCTTGGTGGGTTGTATACAACAGTTATTATAATGCTCTCTGACCCAGTATTTATGCGAGCAACAAGAAATTCCTTGAACTCACTTTCTATAGCCAAGTTTATTTCTTCGACTTGAATCCCTTCACTTATGAGCAGTGCTATCCCTCCACCATTCCTCTCAGATCTTTCAACCCTTAGTATTCTGAAACCCTTAGGAAAAACTGTGACACTGTTTATGTCCTCACTCAACTTAGTCTCTGTAATTGCTACTATATCTGCCTTACTGTTGTGAATCCTATCTTTTAATTCTACTGCCTTACCAGCTAATCCATCTGCATTTGTGTATAACAATCTTAATGAGGCCCCATCCCCTGATCTTCTGTCATTATCTTCTTTATCTTCCCTTTGTCTGGAAGAACTCTGTAATGAAAATTTTTCTTCTCTTCTTCATTTCTTTCATCATTTAACCTTCTTGCCTCTTGCAACAAGTTTTTTATCTTTCCCATCTCTTCCTGTGTTCTGTATTGTCTAATGAACACTTCTTTGAATTCTTGAAGGTCTTTTAGACTTTTTTTTCTCAACAATATTTCCCTACATGTTTCCCCTCTCTCAAAGGTTACTTTTGTTGGTCTCGGCTTCCCTTCCCTCGAATATATACCTAGTTGGTGTATGTTTACAATATCCTCAGGACCACATACTACTCCAAGCTTTCTTATCAGGTGTACAACCCTAGCTTTATTTTCTTCAAGTCTCCCCTGCCATGTTGGCTCCTGGGACTCGCTTATGCCTGAGATTACCACTGTCTTCTCCTTATCAAGTGCCTGTCTGATGAGTGGGTTTGCCCTTTCCATCACAACGTCTTTCATTTTTCCGATTACTGTCTCTTTATAGTCAACTGTTTGTATGTTTTCCAGTGCCACCACCTTTACAGCCTCTTTTACTGCCACATTCCCCTTTAGTGCATCAGCAAAGGAAGTTTTCATGGCATCATTTTCCATATTCAGCTCCTGGAACTCTTTTCTGAACTGTTCAATGTTTTCCTTAATCTGGACATTCCAAGCAGCAATCTCGTCTCTCTCAGAAGAGAGCAGTGAACTAACATCTAATTCCTTTAGGTTGTCATTCAGCTGTTTGTTTTTATCTTCTTGTTTAGAAAGTCTAGATTCTAGTTGACTCTTTTCCCCTTCCAGCTTTTTTATTCTTTTTTCTAGTTCCTTTCTCTCCTGCCCTTGTGCTTTATTTGCTTCCTCCAAAGATCTTATTTGCTCTCTGAGTGTTTCATTCTCTTTCATTTCTCCATCCATATTCTGGATTTTATCATCAAGGCTTATAACCATTTCCTCTATATTCTTGATTTTCTGTTTGAGTCTCCTGATGCCTACCCCTCCTACCGACCCATGGAAGGGAGAGGTTTGGGACAGAGATGGCGTCATTTTTATGTTCTCCCTCTCACAGAATATAGAAAGAAGACGAGAAAGAGGAAAAAAAAAAGAGAAAAACTTTTAATTAAGCTTCACACCGAATTTTTATATCTCCATATAAGTGCTATTTAGTGACTCAGTTTATCTCTTTTCTGGTAGCACACATCTTAACTTAAAAACTTGACCATGGTAATTTAAGTATAAAAAGAAAAAGAAAAACAAAAGTCAAACCTGAAGGAAAATTCGAATTTGTGTTTGAGGTGGCACCCAGCTGTTTCTGCTATATATTCTTCCTAACTGGTAAACTCACTTGCTAACCAAGGTATGTTATCACAAGATTAGACTTTATATTTAACTCAATATATATATACAAAATAAAAACAAAATAGTAAAAGAGAAAGCTAAAAGAAAAGCAAAAAAATAAATGAAGAAAATAAGACCGCTGTACTACTTGGCAACTTAACTCAGCACTGTTGACAGGTGGATAATTTTTTTTTTTTTACTTATTCAATTTTTCGTGTATGTAT
>JAXCGZ010013485.1:90000-92455 GCA_037179515.1 Halocaridina rubra | reverse complement strand
ATGTGAAAACATGAATCATTTTTTTCCCCGACCGGGACTCGAACCTAGGACTTATGATTACTAAGTCAAGGCGCTACCACAACACCACAGAAGGTTAAAAGGAATCCAACCTTATAGCTTATATCTGCTATACTTAGGAATGAACGCATTCTATCTGAATGCCACTATGTTCATATTACAGATTCCCCAACCTCACTCGTGGCTTCATTTTAGCATTTAATTCAATTCCCAATCTCATTCGGGTCTTACAATAACCAAGCAAGCACATTACATATGTGAAAACATGAATCATTTTTTACCCCGACCGGGACTCGAACCTAGGACTTATGATTACTATATATATATATATATATATATATATATATATATATATATATATATATATATATATATATATATATATATATATATATATTTATATATGTGTGTGTGTGTGTGTGTGTGTGTGTGTGTGTGTGTGTGTGTGTGTGTGTGTGTGTGTGTTTGTGTGTGTGTTTGTTTGTGTGTGTGTGTGTGTATGTTTGTGCGTGTGTGTGTATGTATGTGTATATGTATGTTTGTATACTCGTTTATACAAAGTGAATAAAATACATTTTTATGGTACCTCCATAAGTTATTAGTAAATAAAACTTTTTTAATATTTAGTATAGGCAACCACTATATGAACTATCCTTGAGCATAAAAATATAAAATTTTTGACACTTGCTGAGAAACCAGCCTCACATATAGAATATTAGTACCCAACGTTTTTTTTTTTTACAGTTTTGTGTAACTGCTGTTTTGCCGATAAAACCAGAACCAGCAGTTTAGCTAAATTTTGTGCGAGCGTGCTTTTTTAGTGTCACTAAAACCTTTATTTTATTCTTTTATGTTTTCCTTCACCTCAGAATCAAAATGTTTATGCTTCCTGTTCAGTGTGATGAAACGTATTCTCAAAATCGCATGTTTTTGCTATTATGCAGCTTAGTAAAAGAGTGTTGAGATAGATAGATAGGTAGATAGATAGATAGATAGATAGATAGAAGTAGATAGATAGAGCAGATTGATGGATGAATAGATAGATGGCTGAATGGATGGATGGCTGAATGGGTGGATGGAAGGATGCACGGATGGACGGGCAAACGGACGGACAGAGGGTCAGACAGACAGGTAGAGATACAAAAAGAAAGACAGACAGATGGATAGGTAGATAGATAGATAGATAGATATATAGATAGTTATATAGATAGATAGATAGATAGATAGATAGATAGATAGATAGATAGATAGATAGATAGATAGATAGATAGATAGATAGATAGATAGATAGATAGATAGATAGATAGATAGATAGATAGATAGATAGGTAGATAGATAGACATATAAGAATATCTTAGAAATTATAACAGCAGTCATTTGATTATGTAGGCAACGGAATATTTTTGTATACATATATTTTTCAACGAGTGCTGCAATATGGACACATTTGCTTTAATCGAAGCTGAACATATGAACAAAAACGGCTTCTATAAGACTCCATGCAGCCACTGGGCTAATCACTGAAAATGTCAAGTTGAAAAAGACACTGAAAGACATGAATGTGAAAAATATTGTTCAATATTCAATTATATCTCTGGTGTAAAGAATATTGCTTTGGCAATCATGATTGATTGACCTCTGGATATCATAAGTGGAAGACTAGAGGTCTATGTTCATTAAGCCACAAAACATTAATATATATGAAATGAATATATATTTGATATTTTCCGATATTAAATTACGTTCATTTGATCATATTCATGCCTAAATAGCATGATATATGAATTAAATGTGAAAATGAAGCCACGAGTGAGCTTAGAAAAACGCTGCAAAATTAACAAAAGTATTCGGAATAATCAGTTCATTCCCTAGCTAAACAGTTAGTTGACAGATTAGCTTTTTTTTTTTTAGATTTAGGGGTGTAACTGGGAGCGCCTTGGCGCAATAACTAATGTGTCTCAGGTTCGATTCCTAGCTAGGGGGAAAATTATGTGGATCTTGTAAAGATAAATAATCCCCACATCCCCATGTAAAGTTGAATAACCCCGTAATTAAACTTGTAAAGGTGAATAACCCGTTTTTTTTTTGTCTTTATAAGAACCAATTGAACTCATGTAGGAATAAAAAAAAGCAAAGTAAGAATAAGGAACATATATTCACCCAAATACACAAACGCGAATACAAATAACCCCTATAACTACCTTGTAAATATAACGAACTTGTCTTGTAAAGATGAATAACCCTAAAGGACACTGGGGATATTCATGTTTAAAAGATCCAAATGTTTCATGCTTTAACATATGTTGATGTATTTATTTTATCAACGTTGAAGCCTATGTTGCATGGAATTGAATTAAATACAAAAATGAAGCCACAAGTGATGTTGGAAAGAAACTGTAAATGAATAGAAAAGCATCTAGAAGAATGCATTCATTCT
>JAXCGZ010013485.1:55000-85000 GCA_037179515.1 Halocaridina rubra | reverse complement strand
CCCAGATTAATTCCAAGGCAAAAATAGTTTCATTGTCTTCAGCTTGAAAAGCCAAAGGGCCAATCAGCAATCTATCTACGAAACAATGAAAATAAAATCAATAATATTGCAAAGAATCCTTGCAATTTCCTCTTCCTAATCCCCTAGTAAAATTTTTGTACCAGCTGTAAAGGAATTAAATCTCTATTTATCAGTTTCAGAAACATAGTGTTATAATAACGTCTTCCATTTCTGCTAGCAGAATAAGTTTATCAAAAATATTCCTAAATTAAAATCACATGAATGGCTTCGTAATTATTCCTTTCCGTCTTTTGCACGGCAGTGTGGAGGTGGAAATATTCTGCCCTCGTACTACACATATGTTACACTTGGCAATTTAGGATGTCCATGCATCCCAAAAGTTTCACTAGTAATTTTATATGGATGAAATGGAAAAATGATGAAGAACAAAGTAAATGATGAAAAATATTGCATTTATTGTAAATTTCATACTCCATTATATATTCTAGAATACTTTCGTAGAGTCTGAAGGAAAGTTTTCAAAGCTGGAAGTTTCCGCATTTTGAACTTCAATGTCTGGTCACAAATTGCTCTTTCCTTTCCATCTGTTCCCTCCACATGCAAAATCCAAGAGGCATACGAATGAAATGGAAACGCACCGTAAATTTGAATATGAATCAGATTCCATGCATTATTCATGACAATTCACTTTTTGCCCAGCTGGTGATTCTAAAATAATATTTAGTTTCCAAAAGAAGATTATGAGAAGTGGGGGATTTCCTGTCCCCTCATATATATATATATATATATATATATATATATATATATATATATATATATATATATATATATATATATATATATATATATATATATATATATATATATATATATATATATATATATATATGTATATATATATATATATATATATATATATATATATATATATATATATATATATATATATATATATATATATATATATATATATATATATATATATATATATATATATATATATATATATATATATATATATATATATATATATATATATATATATATATATATATATATATATATATATATATATATATATATATATATATATATATATATATATAAATATATATATTTATATATGTATATATATATATATATATATATATATATATTATATATATATATATATATATATATATATATATATATATATATAACCAGATAAGCACATTACATATGTGAAACATGAATCATTTTTTACCTCGACCGGGACTCGAACCTAGGACTTATGATTACTAAGTCAAGGCGCTACCACTACACCACAGAAGGTAAAAGGAATCCAACCTTATAGCTTACATCTGCTATACTTAGGAATGAACGCATTCTAAATGAATGCCACTATGTTCATATTACAGATTTCCCAACCTAACTCGTGGCTTCATTTTAGCATTTAATTCAATTCCCAATCTCATTCGGGCCATGAAATAACCAGATAAGCACACTACATATGTGAAACATGAATCATTTTTTACCCCGACTGGGACCCGCACCTAAGACTTATGATTACTAAATCAAGGCGCTACCACTACACCACAGAAGGTAAAAGGAATCCAACCTTATAGCTTATATCTGCTATACTTAGGAATGAACGCATTCTAACTGAATGCCACTATGTTCATATTACAGATTCTCCAACCTCACTCGTGGCTTCATTTTAGCATTAAATTCAATTCCCAAGCTCATTCAGGCCATGAAATAAAAATATAAGCACATTACATATGTGAAACATGAATCATTTTTTACCCCAACAGGGACTCGAACCTAGTACTTATGATTACTAAGTCAAGGCGCTACCACTACACCAGAGAAGGTAAAAGGAATCAAACCATATAGCTTATATCTGCTATACTTAGGAATGAATGCATTCTAACTGAATGCCACTATGTTCATATTACAGATTCTCCAACCTCACTCGTGGCTTCATTTTAGCATTTAATTCAATTCCCAATCTCATTTGGGCCATGATATAACCATATAAGCACAATACATATGTGAAACATGAATCATTTTTTACCCCGACTGGGACTCGAACCTAGGACTTATGATTACTAAGTCAAGGCACTACCACTGCACCACAGAAGGTAAAGGAATCCAATCTTATAGCTTATATCTGCAATACTTAGGAATGAACACATTCTAACTGAATGCCACTATGTTCATATTACAGATTCCCCAACCTCACTCGTGGCTTCATTTTAGCATTTAATTCAATTCCCAATCTCATTTGGGCCATGAAATAACTATATAAGCACATTACATATGTGAAACTTGAATCATTTTTTACCCCGACCGGGACTCGAACCTAGGACTTATGATTACTAGGTCAAGGCGCTACCACTACACCACAGAAAGTAAAAGGAATCCAACTTTATAGCTTATATCTGCTGTACTTAGGAATGAACGCATTCTAACTGAATGATACTATGTTCATATTACAGATTCCCCAACCTCATTGTGGCTTCATTTTTCCATTTAATTCAATTCCCAATCTCATTCGGGCCATGAAATAACCAGATAAGCAGATTACATAAGTGAAACAAGGATAATTTTTTACCCTGACTGGGACTCGAACCTATGACTTATGATTACTAAGTCAAGGCGCTACCACTACACCACAGAAGGTAAAAGGAATCCTGCTTTATAACTTATATCTGCTATACATAGGAATGAATGCATTCTAACTGAATGCCACTATGTTCATATAACAGATTCCCCAACCTCACTCGTGGCTTCATTTTAGCATTTAATTCAATTCCCAATCTCATTCGGGCCATGAAATAACCAGATAAGCACATTACATATGTGAAACATTAATCAATTTTTACCCCGACCGGGACTCGAACCTAGGACTTATGATAACTAAGTCAAGGCGCTACCACTACACCAGAGAAGGTAAAAGGAATCCAACCTTATAGCTTATATCTGCTAGACTTAGGAATGAACGCATTCTAACTGAATGCCACTATGTTCATATTACAGATTCCATAACCTCACTCGTGGCTTCATTTTAGCATTTAATTCAATTCCCAATCTCATTCGGGCATGAAATAACAAGAAAAGCACATTATATATGTGAAACATGAATTATTTTTTACCCCGACCGGGACTCGAACCTAGAACTTATGATTACTAAGTCAAGGCACTACCACTACACCAGAGAAGGTAAAAGGAATCCAACCGTATAGCTGGTATCTGCTATACTTAGGAATGAACGCATTCTAACTGAATGCCACTATGTTCATATTACAGATTCCCCAACTTCACTCTTGGCTTCATTCTAGCATTTTATTCAATTCCCAATCTCATTCGGGCCATGATATATCCAGATAAACACATTACATATGTGAAACATGAATAATTTTTTACCCCGACCGGGACTCGAACCTAGGACTTATGATTTCTAAGTCAAGGCGCTACCACTACAAAACAGAAGATAAAAGGAATCCAACCTTATAGCTTATATCTACTATACTTATGAATGAACGCATTCTAACTGAATGCCACTATGTTCATATTACAGATTCCCCAACCTCATCGTGGCTTCATTTTAGCATTTAATTCAATTCCCAATCTCATTTGGGCCATGAAATAAACATAGATGCACATTACATTTGTGAAAACTTGAATAATTTTTTTACCCCGACCAGGACTCGAACCTAGGACTTATGATTACTAAGTCAAGGACCTACCACTACACCACAGAAGGTAAAAAGAATCCAACCTTATAGCTTATATTTGCTATACTTAGCAATGAACGCATTCTAACTGAATGCCACTATGTTCCTATTACAGATTCCCCAACCTCACTCGTGGCTTCATTTTAGCATTTAATTCAATTCCCAAGCTCATTCGGGCCATGAAATAACCATATAAGGACATTACATATGTGAAACATGAATCATTTTTTACCCCAACAGGGACTTGAACCTAGGACTTATGATTACTAAGTCAAGTCGCTACCACTACACCACAGAAGGTAAAAGGAATCCAACCATATAGCTTATATCTGCTATACTTAGGAATGAACGCATTCTAACTGAATGCCACTATGTTCATATTACAGATTCCCCAACCTCACTCGTGGCTTCATTTTAGCATTTAATTCAATTCCCAATCTCATTCAGGCCATGAAATAACCAGATAAGTACATTACACATGTGAAACATGAATCATTTTTTACCCCGATCGGGACTCGAACTCAGAACTTATGATTGCTAAGTCAAGGCGCTAACACTACACCACAGAAGGTAAAAGGAATCCAACCTTATAGGCTACATCTGCTATACTTAGGAATGAACGCATTCTAACTGAATGCCATTATGTTCATATTACAGATTCCCCAACCTCACTCGTGACTTCATTTTAGCATTTAATTCAATTCCTAATCTCATTTGGGCCATGAAATAACTAGATAAACACATTACATATGTGAAACATGAATCATTTTTTACCCCGACCGGGACTCGAACCTAGGACTTATGATTACTAAGTCAAGGCGCTACCACTACACCACAGAAGGTAAAAGGAATCCAACCTTATGGCTTATATCTACTATTCTTATGAATGAACGCATTCTAACTGAATGCCACTATGTTCATATTACAGATTCCCCAACCTCATCATGGCTTCATTTTAGCATTTAATTCAATTCCCAATCTCATTTGGGCCATGAAATAAACATAGAAGCACATTACATATGTGAAAACTTGAATCATATTTTTACCCCGACCGGGACTCGAACCTAGGACTTCTGATTACTAAGTCAAGGAGCTACCACTACACCACAGAAGGTAAAAGGAATCCAACCTTATAGCTTATATCTACTATACTTATGAATGAACGCATTCTAACTGAATGCCACTATGTTCATATTACAGATTCCCCAACCTCATCGTGGCTTCATTTTAGATTTAATTCAATTCCCAATCTCATTTGGGCCATGAAATAAACATAAAAGCACATTAAATTTGTGAAAACTTGAATCATTTTTTACCCCGACCGTTACTCGAACCTAGGACTTATGATTACTAAGTTAAGGAGCTACCACTACACCACAGAAGGTAAAAGGAATCCAACCTTATAGCTTATATCTGCTATACTTAGGAATGAACGCATTCTAACTGAATTCCACTATGTTCATATTACAGATTCCCCAACCTCACTCGTGGCTTCATTTTAGCATTTAATTCAATTCCCAATCTCGTAGTCGCCGTGGCTCAACCGGTAGTGTCCGCGACTCTGAGGCGTCAGGTCGAGGGTTCGCGCCCCGTCACGGTCTGAGGCTAGCAAGGGCATGCACTCAGGGTAAGGATTACATCTGCCGAAACAAGTCCTTCGCAATAAGGCAACTGTCCTAGCCCTTGGTTGAAAAGGGAGTCCGTGACGAAAAACCGGAACAGGAACTAAATTCAATTCCCAATCTCATTCAGGCCATGAACTAACCATAAAAGCACATTACATATGTGAAAACTTGAATCATTTTTTTACCCTGACCTTGACTCGAACCTAGGACTTACGATTACTGAGTCAAGGCGCTACCACTACACCACAGAAGGTAAAAGGAATCCAACCTTATAGCATATATCTGCTATACTTAGGAATGAACGCATTCTAACTGAATGCCACTATGCTCATATTACAGATTCCCCAACCTCACTCGTGGCTTCATTTTAGCATTTTTTCCATTCCCAATCTCATTCAGGCCATGAAATAACGATAGAAGCACAATACATATGTGAAAACCTGAATCATTTTTTTACCCCCACCGGGACTCGAACCTAGGACTTATGATTACTAAGTCAAGGAGCTACCACTACACCACAGAAAGTAAAAGGAATCCAACCTTATAGCTTATATCTGCTATACTTAGGAATGAACGCATTCTAACTGAATGCCACTATGTTCATATTACAGATTCCCCAACCTCACTCGTGGCTTCATTTTAGCATTTAATTCAATTCCCAATCTCATTCGGGCCATGAAATAACCAGATAAGCACATTACATATGTGAAACATGAATAATTTTTTTCCTCAACCGGGACTCGAACCTATGCCTTATGATTACTAAGTCAAGAAGCTACCACTACACCACAGAAGGTAAAAGGAATCTAACCTTATAACTTATATCTGCTATACTTAGTAATGAACGCATTCTAACTGAATGCCACTATGTTCATATTACAGATTCCCCAACCTCACTCGTGGCTTCATTTTAGCATTTATTTCAATTCCCAATCTCATTCAGGCCATGAAATAACTAGATAAGCACATTACATATGTGAAACATGAAACATTTTTTACCCCGATCGGGACTCGAACTTAGGACTTATGATTACTAAGTCAAGGCGCTACCACTACACCAGAGAAGGTAAAAGGAGTCCAACCTTATAGCTTATATCTGCTATACTTAGGAATGAACGCATTCTAACTGAATGCCACTATGTTCATATTACAGATTCCCAAACCTCACTCGTGGCTTCATTTTAGCATTTAATTCAATTCCCATTCTCATTTGGGCCATGAAATAACTAGATAAACACATTACATATGAGAAACATGAATCATTTTTTATGCCGACCGGGACTCGAACCTAGGACTTATGATTACTAAGTCAAGGCGCTACCACTACACCACAGAAGGTAAAAGGAATCCAACCTTATGGCTTATATCTACTATACTTATGAACGAACGCATTCTAACTCAATGCTACTATGTTCATATTATTGATTCCCCAACCTCATCGTGGCTTCATTTTAGCATTTAATTCAATTCCCAATCTCATTCGGGCATGAAATAACCAGATAAGCACATTACATATGTGAAACATGAATAATTTTTTCTCCGACCGGGACTCGAACCTAGGACTTATGATTACTAAGTCAAGGAGCTACCACTACACCAAAGAAGGTAAAAGGAATCCAACCTTATAGCTTATATCTGCTATACTTAGGAATGAACGCATTCTAATTGAATGCCACTATGTTTATATTACAGATTCCCCAACCTCACCCGTGGCTTCATTTTAGCATTTAATTCAATTCCCAATCTCATTCGGGCCATGAAATAACCAGATAAAAACATTACATATGTGAAACATGAATCATGTTTTATCCCGACCGGGACTCGAACCTAGGACTTATGATTACTAAGTCAAGGTGCTACCACTACACCAGAGAAGGTAAAAGGAATCCAACCTTATAGCTTATATCTACTATACTTATGAATGAACGCATTCTAACTGAATGCCACTATGTTCATATTACAGATTCCCCAACCTCATCGTGGCTTAATTTTAGCATTTAATTCAATTCCCAATCTCATTTGGGCCATGAAATAAACATAGAAGCACATTACATATGTGAAAACTTGAATCATTTTTTTACCCCGACCGGGACTCGAACCTCGGACTTATGATTACTAAGTCAAGGAGCTACCACTACACCACAGAAGGTAAAACGAATCCAACCTTATATCTACTATACTTATGAATGAACGCATTCTAACTGAATGCCACTATGTTCATATTACAGATTCCCCAACTCATCGTGGCTTCATTTTAGCATTTAATTCAATTCAAAATCTCATTTGGGCCATGAAATAAACATAAAAGCACATTACATTTGTGAAAACTTGAATCATTTTTTTACCCCGACCGGGACTCGAACCTAGGACTTATGATTACTGAGTCAAGGAGCTACCACTACACCACAGAAAGTAAAAGGAATCCAACCTTATAGCTTATATCTGCTATACTTAGGAATGAGCACATACTAACTGAATGCCACTATGTTCATATTACAGATTCCCCAACTTCACTCGAGGCTTCATTTTATCATTTAATTCAATTCCCAATCTCATTCAGGCGATGAACTAACCATAGAAGCACATTACATATGTGAAAACTTGAATCATTTTTTTACCCTGACCTTAACTCGAACCTAGGACTTATGATTACTAAGTCAAGGCGCTACCACTACACCACAGAAGGTAAAAGGAATCCAACCTTATAGCATATATCTGCTATACTTAGGAATGAACGCATTCTTACTGAATGCCACTATGTTCATATTACAGATTCCCCAGCCTCATTGGTGGCTTCATTTTAGCATTTAATTCAATTCCCAATCTCATTCGGGACATGAAATAACCATAGAAGCACATTACATATGTGAAAACTTGAATCATTTTTTTACCCCGACCGGGACTCGAACCTAGGACTTATGATTACTAAGTCAAGGAACTACCACTACACCACAGAAAGTAAAGGGAATCCAACCTTATAGCTTATATCTGCTATACTTAGGAATGAAAGCATTCTAACTAAATGCCACTATGTTCATATTACAGATTCCCCAACCTCACTCGTGGCTTCATTTTAGCATTTAATTCAATTCTCAATCTCATTCGGGCCATGAAATAACCAGATAAGCACATTACATATGTGAAACATGAATCATTTTTTTCTTCAATCGGGACTCGAACCTAGGACTTATGATTACTATGTCAAGGAGCTACCACTACACCACAGAAGGTAAAAGGAATCCAACCTTATAGCTTATATCTGCTATACTTAGGAATGAATGCATTCTATCTGAATGCCACTATGTTCATACTACAGATTGCCCAACCTCACTGGTGGCTTCATTTTAGCATTTAATTCAATTCCCAATCTCATTCGGGCCATGAAATAACCAGATAAGCACATTACATATGTGAAACATGATTAATTTTTTACCCCGATCGGGACTCGAACTTAGGACTTATGATTACTAAGTCTAGGCGCTACCACTACACCACAGAAGGTAAAATTAATCCAACCTTATAGCTTATATCTACTATTCTTATGGATGAACGCATTCTAACTGAATGCCACTATCTTCATATTACAGATTCCCCAACCACACTCGTGGCTTCATTTTATCATTTAATTCAATTCCCAATCTCATTCGGGCCATGAAATAACCATAGAAGCACATTACATATGTGAAAACTTAAATCATTTTTTTACCCCGACTGGGACTCGAACCTAGGACATATGATTACTAAGTCAAGGTGCTACCACTACACCACAGAAGGTAAAAGGAATCCAACCTTATACCTTATATCTGCTATACTTAGGAATGAACGCATTCTAACTGAATGCCACTATGTTCATATTACAGATTCCCCAACTCATCGTGGCTTCATTTTTGCATTTAATTCATTTCAAAATCTTATTTGGGCCATGAAATAAACATAAAAGCACATTACATTTGTGAAAACTTGAATCATTTTTTTACCCCGACCGGGACTCGAACCTAGGACTTATGATTACTGAGTCAAGGAGCTACCACTACACCACAGAAAGTAAAAGGAATCCAACCTTATAGCTTATATCTGCTATACTTAGGAATGAGCACATTCTAACTGAATGCCACTATGTTCATATTACAGATTCCCCAACTTCACTCATGGCTTCATTTTAGCATTTAATTCAATTCCCAATCTCATTCAGGCCATGAACTAACCATAGAAGCACATTACATATGTGAAAACTTGAATCATTTTTTTACCCTGACCTTAACTCGAACCTAGGACTTATGATTACTAAGTCAAGGCGCTACCACTACACCACAGAAGGTAAAAGGAATCCAACCTTATAGCATATATCTGCTATACTTAGGAATGAACGCATTCTTACTGAATGCCACTATGTTCATATTACAGATTCCCCAGCCTCATTGGTGGCTTCATTTTAGCATTTAATTCAATTCCCAATCTCATTCGGGACATGAAATAACCATAGAAGCACATTACATATGTGAAAACTTGAATCATTTTTTTACCCCGACTGGGACTCGAACCTAGGACTTATGATTACTAAGTCAAGGAACTACCACTACACCACAGAAAGTAAAGGGAATCCAACCTTATAGCTTATATCTGCTATTCTTAGGAATGAAAGCATTCTAACTAAATTCCACTATGTTCATATTACAGATTCCCCAACCTCACTCGTGGCTTCATTTTAGCATTTAATTCAATTCTCAATCTCATTCGGGCCATGAAATAACCAGATAAGCATATTACATATGTGAAACATGAATCATTTTTTTCTTCAATCGGGACTCGAACCTAGGACTTATGATTACTATGTCAAGGAGCTACCACTACACCACAGAAGGTAAAAGGAATCCAACCTTATAGCTTATATCTGCTATACTTAGGAATGAATGCATTCTAACTGAATGCCACTATGTTCATACTACAGATTGCCCAACCTCACTGGTGGCTTCATTTTAGCATTTAATTCAATTCCCAATCTCATTCGGGCCATGAAATAACCAGATAAGCACATTACATATGTGAAACATGATTCATTTTTTACCCCGATCGGGACTCGAACTTAGGACTTATGATTACTAAGTCTAGGCGCTACCACTACACCACAGAAGGTAAAATTAATCCAACCTTATAGCTTATATCTACTATACTTATGGATGAACGCATTCTAACTGAATGCCACTATGTTCATATTACAGATTCCCCAACCACACTCGTGGCTTCATTTTATCATTTAATTCAATTCCCAATCTCATTCGGGCCATGAAATAACCATAGAAGCACATTACATATGTGAAAACTTAAATCATTTTTTTACCCCGACTGGGACTTGAACCTAGGACATATGATTACTAAGTCAAGGCGCTACCACTACACCACAGAAGGTAAAAGGAATCCAACCTTATACCTTATATCTGCTATACTTAGGAATGAACGCATTCTAACTGAATGCCACTATGTTAATATTACAGATTCCCAAACCTCACTCGTGGCTTCATTTTAGCATTTAATTTAATTCCCAATCTCATTCGGGCCGTGAAAAAACCATAGAAGCACATTACAAATGTGAAAACTTGAATCATTTTTTTACCCCGACCGGGACTCTAACCTAGGACTTATGATTACTAAGTCAAGGCGCTACCACTACACCACAGAGTCCCGGTAGGGGTAAAAAAAAAAAAATGGTTAGTTTTTCAGTCAACCATCCCATATATATATATATATATATATATATATATATATATATATATATATATATATATATATATATATATATATATATATATATATATATATATATATATATATATATATATATATATATATATATATATATATATATATATATATATATATATATATATATATATATATATATATATATATATATATATATATATATATATATATATATATATATATATATATATATATATATATATATATATATATATATATATATATATATATATATATATATATATATATATATATATATATATATATATATATATATATATATATATATATATATATATATATATATATATATATATATATATATATATATATATATATATATATATATATATATATATATATATATATATATATATATATATATATATATATATATATATATATATATATATATATATATATATATATATATATATATATATATATATATATATATATATATATATATATATATATATATATATATATATATATATATATATATATATATATATATATATATATATATATATATATATATATATATATATATATATATATATATATATATATATATATTTATATATATATATATATATATATATATATATATATATATATATATATATATATATATATATATATATATATATATATATATATATATATATATATATATATATATATATATATATATATATATATATATATATATATATATGATATATATATATATATATATATATATATATATATATATATATATATATATATATATATATATATATATATATATATATATATATACATATTCCTTGGCTGTTTCCCCCTTTAATTGGGGGGTAGCCGACATCAAGAAAGGAAAACAAAATAGGGGGATTACTTTGCTCTATGGGCAATGACGAGAGAGCTTGCGACCGTTCAGATGGCATTGCTGGAGTGCCACAGCCCATCCTCCCGGCTCTCCCACAACCTGTGTCGCTTCACAACTGCCAGCTCCTCCTACTGCCCCTACCACATGGCTATCTCTGTAAGATGCAGCCCCGTGGTAACAGCAGATGCCCATCAGAGCTGCGTCACAATCGCTCGCCACTCATTGCTATTCCTAGCACGCACGCTTGCTTCCCTCACATCCATCCTCCTATCATTCAGGGCTCTCCTTACTCTATCCATCCATCCAAACCTAGGTTTCCCTCTAGCATTTCTCCCATCAACTCTCGCATTCATCACCCATTTCAGCAGCCTCTCATTATCCATCCTTTCCACATGGCCAAACCATCTCAGAACATTCATATCTACTCTGGCTGCAGTTTCTCTCCTCACACCCGTTCTTTTTCTCACCACTTCATTCCTAACCCTATCCAATCGAGATACACCAATCATACTCCTCAGGCATTTCATCTCAAACGCATTTAGTTTCCGTCTCTCACTTACTTTCATACCCCATAACTCTGATCCATACATCACAGTTGGCACAACCACTTTCTCATACAAAACTTTCTTAACATTCATTTCCAACCCTCTATTCTTCATCACTCCTTTCAATGCACCCAACACTTTACATCCTTCATTCACTCTGTGACACACATCTGCTTCCACTCCACCATTTGGAGCTATAACCGAGCCTAAATACTTAAACTGATTAACCTCCTCAAGTGTCTCTCCATTCAACATAACATTCAATCCAGCGCCATCCTCATTTCTTATACACCTCTTAACCTTACTCTTTCCCATATTCACTCGCAGCTTCCTTCTCTCACACACCATTCCAAATTCTGACACTAACTGACACAGCTTTTCCTCTGAATCTGCCACCACCACAGTATCATCTGCAAACAGCAACTGATTCAGCTCCCACTCGTTATCATCCCCATCTACCATTCTCAAACCTCGACCACGCACTCGCTCATTCACCTCTCTTACAACTCCATCAATATGCAAATTGAACAGCCATGGTGACATCACACATCCCTGTCTCAGTCCCACACTCACTGGAAACCACTCACTCACTTCATTCCCTACCCTAACACAAGCTCTACTACCCTCATACAAACTCTTCACTGCATGCAACAATTTACCATTGATTCCATATAATCTCAAAACATTCCACATAGCATCTCTATCAACTCTATCATATGATTTCTCCAGATCCAAAAATGCAAAATACACATCCTTACCCTTTGCTAAATATTTCTCACATAACTGCCTAACTATAAAAATCTGATCTATACAACCTCTACCTCTCCTAAAACCACTCTGCACTTCCGCGATCACATATTCTGTCTTATCCCTAATCCTATTAACCAGTATCCTACCATACACTTTTCCTACCACACTCAACAAACTTATACCCCTAAAATTACTGCATTCATACATATCCCCCTTACCTTTGTATAGGGGCACTATACAGGCAATCATCCAATCCACTGGCACCAATGACAACATAAAGCATATATTAAACACTCTCACTAACCATTCCAATGCAGTCACACCACCTTCTTTCAACATCTCCGCTCTCACATCATCCATTCCAGGTGCTTTACCTGCTTTCGCTTCATACAATGCCCTTTTCACCTCCTCTCTTGTAATCTCTCTCTCATTTTCATCTCCCATTACTGGCCCTTGAACCCCTCCCACTGCCACTATAGCTGCCTCTCTATCTTCCTCAACATTCAGCAAGCACTCAAAATATTCTGCCCATCTTTTCCTTGCATCGTTCCCTCTTAACATCTGTCCATTCACATCTTTCACTGTCTCTTCCATCCTCGATCCACCCTTCCTTGCTCTCTTCACTTCTTTCCAAAACTTCTTTTTATTCTCCTCATATGACCTACTAAAATCCTGTCCCCACCTAACATTTGCCAACCTCTTCTCTTCCTCTACCTTCCGCTTAGTTTCCACATTCTTCTCCCTATATCTTTCATACTTCTCCCTACTTTTACACTGCAGCCATTCCTCAAAAGCCCTCTTTTTCTCTTCCACCTTCATTTTCACCCCTTCATTCCACCACTCGCTGCCCCTCCTCATGCCACCTCCAACAAACCTCTTTCCACACACATCACTTGCATGTCCCACAAAACATTCTTTCATCAACCCCCATTCCTCCCCTAACTCCCCAACTTCTCTTTCTTTCACCCTGTCATATGCCACTCTCAACCTGTCCTGATATTCCTGTCTCTTCTCTGGCTTTTTCAACTCTTCCATCTTCACTATTTCCCTTCTACATCCCCCCACACTATTTCCCCACTCTTTTGCTACTACCACTTTTGCTTCAACCAAAAATTGATCAGACATCCCAGCAGCCACATCCCTGAATGCATGTACATCTTTCACTCTACCAATCATGCTCTTTGCTACCTACACATAATCCATCAATGCTCTTTCTTTCACTCTTCCATTTGCCACTCTCATCCATGTATACTTATTTATTAACTTCTTCTTAAATAAACTATTACCTATCACCAACTCTTGCTCCACACACATATCTAGCAGTCTCTCGCCACTCTCATTCCCACCTGGTACCCCATACTTTCCTACAACACCTTCTATCTCTCCATCACCCACTCTGGCATTCAAGTCACCCAACACAACTACATAGTTCCTTCTACTCAGACCATCCAAACATCTAGTTAACTCATTCCAGAATTCATCCCGCTCTTCCTCACTTCTCTCACATACTGGCCCATACGCACTAACAAAAGCCCAACATTCCCTTCCTATCCTAGCCCTCACCCAAATCAGCCTAGATGACACTTCTTTCCATTCCACTACCTGATTTACCATCCATTCACTCAGCAATAATGCAACACCTCTCGCTATCCCCCTTTCCACCCCAGACACCCTACCAGTCACATCACCAAATGCCATTTCTCCTTTTCCTTTCATCTTCGTCTCACACAATGCCAATACATCCATCCTCCTCTTACCAAACATATATCCAATCTCACATCTTTTGCTCTCTATCATACTACAACCACGCACATTTAGACACCCCAAAACTAGAGTTTGGGGAGAAGTTATTCTCCCCTCTACTCCCCTTCTTCTTTGACGTCTCGCATGAGGTTGATACAAGGGGGGAATTCCTAGTCCCCCCGCCCCGTCCACTTTTAGTCGCCTTTTACGACACGCAGGGAATACGGTGAGGCTATATGTATATATATATATATATATATATAAATATATATATATATATATATATATATATATATATATATATATATATATATATATATATATATATATATATATATATATATATATATATATATATATATATATATATATATATATATATATATATATATATATATATATATATATATATATATATATATATATATATATATATATATATATATATATATATATATATATATATATATATATATATATATATATATATATATATATATATATATATATATATATATATATATATATATATATATATATATATATATATATATATATATATATATATATATATATATATATATATATATATATATATATATATATATATATATATATATATATATATATATATATATATATATATATATATATATATATATATATATATATATATATATATATATATATATATATATATATATATATATATATATATATATATATATATATATATATATATATATATATATATATATATATATATATATATATATATATATATATATATATATATATATATATATATATATATATATATATATATATATATATATATATATATATATATATATATATATATATATATATATATATATAAATATATATATATATATATATATATATATATATATATATATATATATATATATATATATATATATATATATATATATATATATATATATATATATATATATATATATATATATATATATATATATATATATATATATATATATATATATATATATATATATATATATATATATATATATATATATATATATATATATATATATATATATATATATATATATATATATATATATATATATATATATATATATATATATATATATATATATATATATATATATATATATATATATATATATATATATATATATATATATATATATATATATATATATATATATATATATATATATATATATATATATATATATATATATATATATATATATATATATATATATATATATATATATATATATATATATATATATATATATATATATATATATATATATATATATATATATATATATATATATATATATATATATATATATATATATATATATATATATATATATATATATATATATATATATATATATATATATATATATATATATATATATATATATATATATATATATATATATATATATATATATATATATATATATATATATATATATATATATATATATATATATATATATATATATATATATATATATATAATATATATATATATATATATATATATATATATATATATATATATATATATATATATATATATATATATATATATATATATATATATATATATATATATATATATATATATATATATATATATATATATATATATATATATATATATATATATATATATATATATATATATATATATATATATATATATATATATATATATATATATATATATATATATATATATATATATATATATATATATATATATATATATATATATATATATATATATATATATATATATATATATATATATATATATATATATATATATATATATATATATATATATATATATATATATATATATATATATATATATATATATATATATATATATATATATATATATGTATATATATATATATATATATATATATATATATATATATATATATATATATATATATATATATATATATTTATATATATATATATATATATATATATATATATATATATATATATATATATATATATATATATATATATATATATATATATATATATATATATATATATATATATATATATATATATATATATATATATATATATATATATATATATATATATATATATATATATATATATATATATATATATATATATATATATATATATATATATATATATATATATATATATATATATATATATATATATATATATATATATATATATATATATATATATATATATATATATATATATATATATATATATATATATATATATATATATATATATATATATATATATATATATATATATATATATATATATATATATATATATATATATATGCATTGAAAATTTATAAATATAATCCGTTCTCTTCATAAAAAATCAGAAAATCTCTTGTGGTGTCAAACGAGATAAAACCGAGAGGGTTTTTTATATGCTGATTTGATTTTGCATTCGATACATGCCAGATGCGAAAACCATTGCAATGGAAAGAAATCAATCATACTTGGACAAGGCCTCGAAGTCATTCTCTTCTTTTTTTATAAATGCTTATTAAAATGATAAACATATTTTCTCTTTATTGAAATTATTTTGTAGTGAAGAGAGATTTCACTTACTTTTGCTTTTGAGTGCGAGTCCTTATTTCCTTCCATATATGCTAGAATTTCTTTTTATATTTTTCTTGATATAATATTCGCTTGAATCTATTAGAGTCCTCCTACACATAAACAGGAATTAGCTCATAACAATAGTGTGAATAAACTCATCTTTTGGATCACTTAGTAGAGAGGACCAAGTTACTTTGGTTTATGCAGGACCAGTACATTAAGTACGGGTTACAAAACTCTTGATCTTAGAAATTTACATGTATTTTGCCTTTCATGATGTTAAGGTCCATTTTAGACTTTTTATTCGAATAGTCCTGCCATCTTTCTCTACTCTTATGATGTTAACGCCTCTACTGGACTTTCTCTTTCACATCGTCAATCCACCTTATTCTCAGTCTAAATCTGGCTTTACATCATTTTTCGAAAGTTTGCATCTATTGAATCTCAGGATACTTTCTCTTATTTTCAGGCATTGCCTAACAATAACAACCAAACAAATCCCTATTAATGATTATCTCTTTAAGCATGCCACTACTAGCCAACCTAGACTGATTCGTCTATCCTTTTTTTTATACAAGACCACTTGCATCTTAGCCTTTTCATTGTGATTGATAGATTTTGGTGTCCTGACTTGCCATATGCAAATTATAACATACTTTTCAAACTGTAGAATATTTATGCTTGAACTTTAATGTCAAACCTGCATTCTAATACACTCTGCCATTTACCTTGATGCAATTTAATCTTTCCACTCCTCAAACAATCTCTGCAGTTTCAGCTATATGTTGCCATCAGTTACAGTGCTATCCGTTATCAGATATCATCTTTATTTTATAGTATTTCATTTCTCTCTATATCCAAAGCTTTTTTTTTTTTTTTTTTTTGAGTGTGGCACCGTGTAAGGCAAGGATATTGCCCTCATCAATTTAGGATCAGGCATGAAGAAAACATTAAGAAGAAGGGAAAGAAAAAGGTTAAGGACAAGGCAGAGATGAAGTAATGATACAAAAAGTATAAAGACAGGCTGAAAGAATAGTCGAAGTCATGGGGACCAAGGGATATGACAGGATTATGCCCTGGGATTACGATAGATCCACTTGTTGAAGGAAGATAGGTTATAAGAATTAGGAAAGACAAAAGGAGGAGGAGAGCTCCTCAGTCTGTAGGTAGATGGGATGAAGTAGTCGCTGCTCCGACCAAGACACGAGCTACAAATCTCCACGCTGTACCTGTGAGACAAGGCTGCTTGGCCAGTGTTACTTGGCCTCGGCTTTAGGGGAGGGATACAACTTGCCAACTCAAAAGAGCAGCGAAGAAAGTAGTAGTGACAGAAAAGGGAAAGGGATGGCACCTTTCGGCAAAGAGAAAGAGAATCTAGATTAGAAGTAAGAGAAGGGTCATTAATGAGTCTGACTACCTTAGATTCAACCCTATTAAGGAGATTGGTATAAGAAGAAGCACCCCAGATGTGCAAGCGGTATTATAAGCAGGGAAGGATGAAACCTTTATAGATTTTAGACAAGTGTAAAGAGGAAAAGAAATGATGAAAATGAAAGAGAGCCACCAATTTTTTGGATGCAGATTTAGAAATTGAGATTATGTGATTCCTCCAAGAGAAGTTAGAGGCTATCTGGATTCTTTATATGGTAATAGAATTAAGAGGATAAATTTCGTTTGTTTCGACGACAATAGGGTTATCAGGAGGAAAAGAGGATAAAGAGATAGCCAGAAACTTTGGCTTGGAGACACTAAATTTAACTATATATTGGCTGCCCCACTCAAATACATTCTGTAAATCAGAGTTGAGAGTAGAAGAAAGAGTGATTCGAGACTGATTATTAGTAGCAGATGAAGGTTGTGAAGAAAAGGTGGAGGAAAAATGAAGGGAAGGATCATCAGGAAAGGCGTGTAGAAGAGAGGAAGATGGGGACTGAAGAAGATCGTTGATGAAGAGAAGGAACAGAGTAGATGAAAGAACAGAGCCCTGTAGAACAGCACTGGTAACTGGGAATGGGTTAGATGCTGCGCTGTCAACAGCTACAGTTATACAACGGTCAGCGAGAAAACTGGATATCAGAGAATAGGCAGAAGTGGTAAAGCAATAGGAAGGGAGTTCGGCTTACAGAGCCTTGTGACACACTCTGTCAACAGCCTTAGAGATATCAATGGTGCCGACAAGGGATTCCTCATAGTTCCTTAGAGAAACTGACCATGCATGTGTAAGATAGGACAAGATGTCACTAGTGGATCTTGCCTTACGAGAGCCATACTGGTGATCGAAGAAAAGCAAGTTAGATTCAAGACCTTTTAAGAAGTGTAAATTGAGCAATTTTTTGAAAACTTTAGCGATGGAATATGTTAGGGCAATAGGTCCTTATTTTGAAGGAATACATTGGTCACCCATTTTAGGAACATATTGCACTAGATCATGCTTCCAAGCTAAACGACAAATACTAGTTGAGAGAATGAGGTAAAAAAAAGATAGTAAAGCACGGGAACCAGTTCATCTGCAAACTCCTTAAAGAACCTTGCAGAAGTACCGTCGGGACTGGATGCCTTGTTTGTCTTTAGCGAGCCAAGAACCTTATATACTATGTGTGCAGAGAGGATAAGGGAGGGAATAGGGCTAGAGAGGGGTAAAGAATAAGGGACAGGTGCACTGGAAATGGAAGAGTTGGCAGAGAGCTGTGAGTAAAAGAGAGTTTCTTTGTCAGTGGAAGATCAAGCCATAGAATCATCAGGGGGGGAAAAATTGAGTTCCAGAAGTTTTTGGAAAGGTTTTTGGTTAAGACCAGAAGTATTTGTCATTATGAGAGGAGTTAAGGTTTTCAACTTTTCCTCTTATAAAGGAAGCTTTAGACATTAGAATCTGAGCAGGTTAGCGATATCTAGCTGAAATAAAAGCAGAGCAAGTTAAATCTGAAGGAGAGGTATGGTACGAGTGGTGTGCACGATCCCTGGTCTGAATAGCCATACAGAAGGCACGGCCAAACCAGGGATATGGGGAAAGAAGTGTTTTCATAGAGGAGGGGATGAATGTCTCGATTCCCTAGGATAGGATAGCAGCAAGTTTTAGGGATACCTGATCAGGGCTGTATGAGCGAAAGCAGTATTCATCCCATGGGAAGTCAAAATGGAAGTTATGCAAATCTTCATGTTGGGTACACTCAAAGGGCCAAAGGCGGCACTGAGTAGAAGGAATTCATGGAGGAGGAGTGAAAATTTAAGAGATTGAGATCACAAAGTGGTCAGATTTGCCAAGAGGAGAGAGCACAGAATATGAGTAGCTTGAGGGGTTAGAAGTTAAAAATAGGTCAAGAGTGTTGACTGCATATTTGTGTCGATCAGGAACACGAGGAGGATACTTGATAATTTGCTTCAGATCATGAGTAACAGAGATATCAAGGATCTCACTTCCTCCCACATCAATGTGAGAGGAATTAAGCCACTCACTGTGGTGTACATTGAAGTGTCCAATACATAGAACTTCAGCATGTGGGTGAGAAGATAGCAAGGATTCATGGCAATAGGACAGATAGTCTCAAAAAGACACAAAGTTAGTGGAGTTTAGAGAACAGTAGCAGAAGCAAAGGAATAAAGTGATAGTGGAGATATAGATTTTCAGCCAGAGAACATCAAATTCAGGAGATTCAAGGTCTATGAAATATGTAATAGGAGTGTTTGTGCAGTAGGCACAGACTCCACCATTGGAACGAAAACGAAAATACAGGTTATAGTGAGAGATTTGAAAAGGTTCAGTGGAAGCATGGCTAGATAGCTAGGTTTAAGAGAGAAGGGGGAATTTAGGGAGGGATGAACCCAAGTCTTGTTCCACTGACGAAAGACTGGAGCTCAAACCACGAATGTTAGAAAAGGGAAGAGTGAAAGAAGCAGATCTATCAGGGGGTGCAAGGCTAAGAGCAGAACCAGTACCTAGTGGGTCTGCCCTTAAGCCAGTAGTGGAGTCAACAAGATCCCCGGAGTTCAGGCTGAATAAATGCCTAGGTTTTAATTGTAAATTTATTGCCTTATTAAGATATCCATGAATTTTATAAGCTATGCATAAATTAGCTTGTTTTTACTCTCTCTCACTCTCTCTCTCTCACTCTCTCTCTCTCTCTCTCTCTCTCTCTCTCTCTCTCTCTCTCTCTCTCTCTCTCTCTCTCTCTCTCTCTCTCTCTCTCTCTCTCTCTCTCTCTCTCTCTCTCTCTCTCTCTCTCTCTCTCTCTCTCCTCTCTCTCTCTCTCTCTCTTTCTCTCTCTCTCTCTCTCTCTCTCCTCATTGCTTTTGAACAAGATTCACTTTCTTCACATTACTTACTGTCACTAATACATTGCCATTAACAGAATTTTTTAAGAAAACTTCTGATTTTCTCGTCTTTTCAGATACTGTCATCTTGATAATGCGTGCATATACGCAGGTTTTCTAATTCCTAATATCATTACTCCCTGGAAACATCCTTCTTCAATGCTATTATGCAAAGATCATCATAGCATATACTTTCTCCAGTCGCAATGTTGACAATGTCATCTTTCATGGCCAACTCGGAAAATTAACGTGTAACACAACTTTCAATACATCTGGGTGCAATCTTATTTGCTCCTCTTTCTGTTTTTGAATTGTTTTTCTATCTTTTCCAGCTCCATTTGATTTGTTAATCTTCCTTTTTTATCTTGTCTTCTTTTTGTTCCATCCAAGTTTATTATTTTTTCTACTTGTTCAAATGTATTTTGGTTCATTTTTTCTTTAGTTCTTATGTGTTTCTTCTTATATTTCTTGCTTAAGCTGTATACCATTTTTTTCCAGATCTTATTACAGTCCCTTGAGGTCAAGGTCATTTTCTTAAGAGTCAGAAGAAAGCTATTAAACGAGCCATCTCTGTCTTCGTACTTTAGAGACAGATCATATTACTCTTCAAGTATTTTGTAAGAAATTATTTTTCTGGAATCCTCACAAGATTATGTATAATTCAGACGTTTTCAACTTCTATTTTTATTTTATATCAGTGTCACTTATCACTGAAGCTATGGAGGGCAAAAACTACTCTTCTTGCTTTGTAAAAAAAATTGATTTTATTGACTCCTAAGTTCAATTTATTAAAATATATTGTGCAATGTAGTAATAAGTTATAACATCGAAAAATAATTCTGTTATCTAGAGATGAGAAGTACATTTGCCAAAATTTGTTTCTGATTATAAATAATTTTACCTTTGCAGTCTTGATTAAAGCTATAAAGTGGAACCATGGTAGGCTATGTATTCTTATCTTCTAATCAAACTTAATTACGTAGAGTGTCTACTCACATATGCAAGGGACATATCTATACGGATGAATATATTATTTTGCCTTTAGTGCATTAATTTATGTGTTCTACTTCTGCCTGCTATTACTCACATCATATAATCATGTGGAATACATTAAAGTTATTTATAATAGATTTAAAACCCATAGGAAAGATTGAAAAGACATTGAAATATGTTTGATGTAATAAAATATATGAATATGTAGTAAAGTCTGTGCTAAAATAACTATGCTCATAGAATTGTAAATTATCATATGGATTGCTTCTATGAAAAAGATGCAATAACCCAAGGCAAGAACAATACATATTCCACTTGAAATATGGCACGATTTGAACATAAATACAATTACTTTTCCTACAGTGCAATTTTCATTGTGTTTGCTCCAAATGCATGCCTAAGTAGCTAATATGTTACGAAAATAGAGTTTTTGCTGGTGTAACTCTTGCTCTCGCGGAAGAAAGAGAGAGAGAGAGAGAGAGAGAGAGAGAGAGAGAGAGAGAGAGAGAGAGAGAGAGAGAGAGAGAGAGAGAGAGAGGAGAGAGAGAGAGAGAGAGAGAGAGAGAGAGAGAGAGAGAGAGAGAGAGAGAGAGAGAGAGATGTACAAGAAGAGACAAGATGTGTAAATGCAAATAAAGTCAAGATTGTAATTTTATTAGTAATTTTCATCAATGACTTATGGGAATAACGACAGCCTTTGGAAGTCATATTCATACTTATTTTCAAGCTCAAGCTCTCTGGAGCATATTTCAGTAACTTCACCTATATTGTTATTAGAACTTTTATGACTGCCGGCCACATAATATAAGAAATGCTATTAAAATATTTTCTGGATCATTCATTTCATTTCCCAAAATAACTATGTAGTTACCATTTCAAATGAAATGGCAAAAAAAAATATATATATAGTAATGCACTTCTATCTTATCGAACAAGAAGGCTAACCATTTTGTTTAACTACTAACATGCTTACGAAGTACGAGCTTAGAGCTCCTTTTCATCAGCCCACGTAGACAATCCTTTTAAGTTCTGCTGATCAAAAGGGATTGGATATTAAGAATTATTTCTCCCTTACCAGTGAATATACCCACTCTTAGTTTTATCTGAGCGTGAGCAAAAAGTAACTGAAATTTTCCCTCCCACAACATTGGAAAAAAAATATAATAATAATAATAATAATAATAATAATAATAATAATAATAATAATAATAATAATAATAATAATAATAATAATAATAATAATAATAATAATAATAATAATAATAATAAAAATCGTTAATAATAATAGAAATAGTAATATTCATAATAATAATAAAAATAATAATAATAATAAGAATAATAATAAATATAATAATTATAATAATAATAATAATAATAATAATAATAATAATAATAATAATAATAATAATAATAATAATAATAATAATAATAATAATAATAATAATAATAATAATAATAATTGTTGCATCGTCTGAAGTCTCGCTGAAGTCATATGAAGTCCTGCTGAAGTCATGACCTGAAACCTATAACAAGTCCTGAGCAGAAACGGGCGAGGTTAGAGATCAGGCATGAAATTGAATACTCTCCCATGTGTTGTTCTTTGGTACAGGCAATGTTTTTCCTGGGTGTCACCAAGATAAATAGTTGGACACATGGAACTAATATCTGGCGTCAAGTACCTCAAGAGGCCTGAAGAACAAGGGACCCTCAGTTTCCAAAACCACAAGTAATATAAACATTTGATTCCTACATATGTACATACCCTGGAGAGATGTCCAATAGCCTCAGGCGATTTAGATCTTCTGCTCAATAGCCCTGTTGAAATATCCCCTCCCCAAAGAGGCGGGACTCCCCTTTGACCCTGAAGCCTATTGGCAAAACTGTACCAGATGACACTCCCTGCCCTTTGGGGTCCTTCAAGAATACCCGAGGCAGTCAGAGAGTTGGAGCTTTAGTTAGTACTTTCCCCCGGGCACGAATAGATCATAGATTTTGATAGTCATAAGGGTTGGGGCATTTAGGAGTCGTATATGTTGTAATCTACTGGCATTGATATTAACGTAGTGATTAACACTACGATAGTGGTGGCAGCGCGGTACGATCCTCGCCAGAATACGTAAAAAAAGAGACAATCTCATATGCCAGTCAAACCCTGTGCGAAGAAAAAAAAAGAATGGCAAACGCAGAGATCCAATATCTCCCAATACACGAAATGAGTGACGAGGACAAACACTGGAGAATTCTCGAATTGGAGGAGCACGTGCGGTGCCTACAAACCCCTGCTGACGCTGCTTCATCGAGAAGGAACTTGGTCGACGGTGACAGCGCCGACAGCGAAACTGACGCCTTGAACATCGACGAACAGCCTGCCGCTCCGAGCCCCGTGGTGACACAGGGAATGCAGCAGGCCATGCCCCCACCCCGTGCCCTTGTTGGAAAGGTGCCTCGAGTCAGAGACTCACCCTTTTACTTTGACGGCGCAAACGTAAAAGACCTCGAATATCCATCCATATTTCCCTCGGCTGACTTCCTGGAACACTTGTGTCTGCGGATGAGAAGTGCTGAGTGGACAGACGAGTACCGAATTAACGAAGTTAAACATTGGGAATCTTTTAAGGATCTATTCCTAAAATAGTTCACAGTGAGCCGAAGTGTGACCGGGGATTTGAGTGAAAAAGCCCCTTGCCAAAAATACATGTTGCCGGATCCAAACAAGAAGATGACAAATCGTCGATTCTACACGAGAGATGGGGAAGTTTGGGGAACCTCCTGCACCCAAAAGAAAGAAGAACCCCCTCCTCCATTGCCTTCTGCCATTATGTTCTTCAGGACTACCTCCTCAAAATAGCTAAGTACTTGTGTTCTGTATCCAGTGAGTAATAGGACAATCATTAAAAAAAATTGAGGTCGGCAGATACTGCCATTTTACTTTGTAGTTATGCTTTGACTCAGTCAACCCGCCTATGAGGGGTGTGGCTCCTAGTAAGTTAATAAAAGTAGAATTTCTGTACCCATTACTAACATGGATAATTTGCACTAATAGCTATAAGCAGTAATAAAAATCATTATTTTTATTATTTGAATAATATAATGAGAAATTGCGTTTGAATGGTGCTCAGTTTATTTGTATTAATGCCTAAATTGATTTTTAAGAAGGCAAATGTATTGATTTTAATTGAAAAAGATTTAATGTAAGTGTAAAATTATTTTTATATTAATTTCTTAATGCATAAGAAATCGAGTGAGAAAATCCTTGCACCAGTTTTCAAGGTTGTTTCTTTTTTTTTTTTTTTGAGGTGTAATATATTGGCGAAAAAAATTTTACAGATGACAGATAGTTCTTCTAATGTCTTGATGAAGAAATTTATATTAAAGTACGTGTGTAGCATGTCTTTTTGAAGAATAAGAAATTTTGTGATATTATTTAGATATGAGTTTTTTTTTTTAATTTTTTGCTATGCGGGTGAAAATAAGGGTAAACTCGAGTTAATTTGTGCTGTGCTGGGGTAGGGGGGTGTTCAGTGTCATCTAAACGTTGCTTCAAGGGAGTAGAATGGGACCTAGGACTGGTGAAGCAATCATGTGACCACACGGCCCGACCGAGATTTCACCCACACACTCCTTCAGAGTGATGGGGAAGGGTTGGGGATTTTACAGAGAGAAAGGGGATGAGTGTTTGGAAGTGATGCAACGAGTGAGGCAGAGAATGGGTGTGACTGACTGGGGGCATAATAGGGGGTTTGCTTTCGTGCGTAAATCGCGGGAAAGTCCGTTGGGGAAGCATGATGGGGGAGAGTCTGCAAAGATCGTTCCCCTGCTCTGCTGGGTCCTTGTGCAGGCCATGTCGGCGTATATTTATGGGAGGTGATGTGCTGTTGCTATAGCTATTGAGGGATATTTTTGAGAAAGTGATTCTCCACCTCCCCAGATTTGGTTGAGACGCCATGTTTGTTTTATTTTTGTTTCGTCCTCTACTCCGCCAATGAGATTATTATTCGATTTCCGAGGATTCCAAGATAGACATTACGTGATTATGGACGTGAATCTATGAATGATTCTTTATTTTCCCTTTTAGCTGCAGTATATACATTATTTGTCCGAAGGGATATATTAGATTGATAAAATAAAACTGAAAGTTTTAGCCGTGATAATGTTTATCAAAATTATATCAGCTTGGTCATGAAGGAAGGAGTGTGAAGTCACAAGAAATGACAACAAGAATGTTGCAAAGCCGTTTCCCGTATCTGACAGAGACGAAGTTGATCCAGAAGCCGAAGGAACAGGGGAGAAAAGAGTGCCCATCCGCACATCTCCCCACAAAAGCTAGTCAGCTGCAGCCCTGAAGGCAAACCTTGGGCTGTATAAGGGTAGGAGAGAACAAAGTTATAAAAAAGGAGGGTAATAAAAATACCCAACCGTGCGTAAGTATGAACAAACAGACTGAACAGTTATATGTCGAACTTTCCCCTGTCTCTTGAGGTAGTTCTGTTGAATAGTAATTCAAAACAAAAAAAATTTGAGTTAGTAGAAGAATATATATATTTTCTGTTTTAATTGCTCATGTACAACTCCTTAAGAGATTATGAAACTTAAGCAAAATGCCTTCTTTAATGTTTCAAATGAAATATGATTTTTGTTTTTATTACTTCATACACAGAGACAATCTTTTCATATTTTTTTCAGATACCCGTTTTTGTTATATAGTTTTTTGTGTTGAGAAAAAACTCTTCAATATCTTTATCCCTTTGATATATATTATAATTAAAGAGTTTTGAAAAAGCTTATCTAGAGATAATTATTGTTAAGTATGATCATTGTCATGAAGTTTATAGTCACAATTGAGCGAATTATGATAATTGAAATTCTCAGAGCCTATAAGCTGAGTTTGAAATTTAACAATAATAATACTTAATTCCTTTTAAGTTGATTGTTAAGAAAAGATAATTGTACTTTTGTTGATAGTAGTAGATATATTATCAAACATGAAGATAAAATTTTGCTTTAATTTCATCAGGGGTATGTTGACATATAGCGAGTGTGTGCTTCGACTCAACCCTCTGATTTATAGAAAGAAAAAAAGACTGGAATGATAGACAAGGATGTGTATGCTCATTTCAGTTAAGGCCTTTGCAATATTAAACAGAAAGGAATGGATTTATGCTTTGATGTTTCTGAAGTTGTGTGCTAAGTTCTATTGCTTTTCTTTTTAGTTGGGAAATAAAAATAGCCCTCTGGCAATAAACGTAAAGCTCTACCAATATTTATTGCTCGCGTGTGTACACTTTCATTTGTTTATCTATTTATATTTTTTATATGTAAAAATACTCCCATGATAATTTAATCTCTTGAGTTTCAGTCCATGTGTTGGAAGGAAGAAAGTCCCTTTCCCCCCCAAACCATGAGGGTGTAAACCGACAACGTATTTCAAGGTCGCCCAGACAACCCTTTTTCTCCCTATTCCCATATTTATCGCTCTATCTCTCTCTCTCTCTCTCTCCTGTCTTTCGCTCTACTCTGGGACTGACATGTGCTCCTTCCGATGCTAACAGAATGTTGCCGTCATTGATTCTTTTTTGCTGCTTTTTATTTTTTTAGTGCTGCTAGGCGATAATTGTGCCTACACTTTCTTTTAGTATGATAAATTTCTGCATGTTGTTATTGCATAAATACTGATAAGACATCAGTAGAATTGATTTTTGTATAAATATTTCTGCCACATATTTCAACTGTTTTAGAAAATACATAAAACTCCCAGTGACAAATTGGGCAACCAGAAAGTTGATGCTTATGCTCCATATATATATACAGATATATATACATATTATGACTGCAGGAATCCGAATAGCCAAAGGGGACTGTGTTAGCAAGAGCATCGTTGTTGAAATATGAGTGTAAGACTCTGTCTACTTCAGAATGCCTGTCTCCTTTCCGTGCGCACTGCTATTCCTGAATTGATGTTCCTATTTTTTTTAGTTTTTTTGTTATCATTAGCTACTGCGAACATAATTTTTTTATTCTTGCTACTCTCATTTTGTGGGCTGTTATTGTTGTCACCACTCCTTGGCCTTTTGCAAATGATTATTTGTTGCAATGCAATCAGCAGTAACCAGATGATTTGTATCTTTTACCTTGAATTCATGCTTGATGTTGCTGTAGTCACTGCTAATAAGAATATTTCTTTAGTGACTGTTCTCAGCATTTAATGTCTGTTCTTTTTGATATCTATAGTAGAGTACTTTTATGTATCCAGTTTCTAAGCTAAGTCCTAAGTATCTTGGAATAATAATCTAATGGTGTAGACACATACTTTAACATTACCACCCTATTTCCAGGCAGCCCCGACCTGCAATTTTCAAATTTGATTTTTCTCAAACGAGTCCCTGTTGCCTATTGAATAGAGATTACAAGCGCTTACAGTTGCAGGGGAGGTAAAGTATGGCCTCGGATTACCGATATATGGCCATTGTTTGTACCCAGAAGTCATATGAAGCCTTTCTTGCAGCTGTATTAGTGACATTAGGCTCTAATTTTCGTCCTGAAAATCCACTTCAGTGTTAGCGTATTTTCCAGCTACTGAAGTGAGAGGCGCTGTGGCATTGCAGGTATTCGCAAGAGGTGGTTACAGTCAAGAGCCACCTCAAGAAAGGAATGAAGCCGGGAGGGAGGGGTTCAGGTTAAGCTGGATGATACATCGACGCTCTCTCTTTTTGTCTTGCCAGTCTCCAGAGAAGAAGAGGATTTGTGGTATGTGTACAAACCCGGGACCGCAAATGAAGAAGACGAGCGGAGGACCGAAAATTAGAAGAAACAAGGAAACAGATATGAAAGGCTAGCAAGAATTTCATGAGCAAGAGAGAGGAAACAGAAGTTTAAAAAAAAAATCCTAATATCACCGTAGAAGCCACGTAAATGAATTGATGAGAACACGGGAAAGAGAAAATCCCCATAGTCCTTGACAGAGCCTGGAGGACACAAAAATAGAAATGTTCC
>JAXCGZ010013485.1:42500-47500 GCA_037179515.1 Halocaridina rubra | reverse complement strand
TTGTTCTTAGCCAAGAAGCTCTCCAAAAACTTCAGTAATGCAAGCTTTCTCTCTTTCCCTTTCATTCTGATGGTTCTATAGTTTACCCTTCCACTGACAAATCCACTCTGTATGACTCTCATTTTTCTGACAAGTCTTCTGTAATCAATTACAGTGCATCTGTCACTCATAATTTATCCCTCTCTAAACCTAGGACATTCATTTTTCTTTTTTCATGCAAAGTTCATAATGTTTTTCGCTCTCTATGACGAACATGGCATCCAGACCGATGGTGTCCCTGAAAGGTTATTTAAGGAGTTTGCAGATGAACTAGCTACCGGGCTTTGCTGTCCTTTTGCCTCATTCCCTCAATCAGCATCAATCGTTCATCATGGAGGTATGCTGTGGTTCATCCTATTCCTAAGAAGGATGGCTGTTATATTCCTTCAAACTAACGACCTATTGCCCTAACCTTTGCTATCGCTAAAGTAATGAAAACTTTGCTCAAGTCGCACTTCCTTAAACGTATTGAATCTCACTTGCTTATCTCCGATCACCAATATGGCTACCACAAGGAACAATGGAGAATCTTTTGTCACCTCTCTTGATAAATCTAAGGCTTTTGACAGAGTCTGGAAGAAGGCTTGTTGGCCAAGCTCCCCACTTATGGCTCTACCCCTTCTTTCTGTTCTCTGATTTCCAGTTTTCTTTTTGATCGATTTATATATGTGATTGGTGATGATGCAACATCTAGCTCATTCCCTATTACCAGAGGTGTTTCACTGAGTTCTGTTCTTCCACCTACTCGGTTCCTTCTCTTCATCAACAATCTTCTTTATTCCTCATCCTCCTCTCTTCTTCACGCCTTTGCCGATGGTTCTACCCCTCATTTTTCCTCTGTCCTTTCTTCATAACCTTCGTCTGCTACTCTTAATCAGTCTCGTGCCTGTCTTTATTCTACTCTCAACTCAGGTTTGCAGAGAAATCTGAATGGGGCACCAAAAATTTGGTTGAATTTAATGCCTCCAAGACGCAGCTTGTGGCTATATCTTCATTTTCTCCTCCTCCTGATAGCTCTACTGCCTTCGAAGCTAACGAAGTTTACTCTTTTATTTCAATTACCATATTTGGCATCTAGATAGATTTTCGCTTCTCTTGGAGGCATCACATAATCCAAACTTCTAAATCTGGATCCAAAAGATTGGAGGTTCTTTTCCGTTTCGTCATTACTTTTTCTCTTTACACTTTCTTAAAATCTTTGAAGGTTTTATTCATCCCTTGATTAGATTACTGCTCGCATATCTTGGGTGCTTCTTCTTATACTTATCTCCTTGGATTGACTGAACTTAAGGTAGCCAAGCTCATCAATGACCCTTCTCTTGCTTTTAATCTGGATTTTCATTTTCTTCTCAGCAAGATATCATCTCTTTTTCTTTTCTATCTCTACTACTTCCATCGCTGCTCTCATCCCTCCCCGTCTGCCAAGGCTGCCTAGCACTAACCAAGCGGCCTCGTTTCACAGAATCTGTAACTATCTAACTTTTTCTGTCAATCCTATTTCTTATTACCTATCTCACTTCAAAAAGCGAATCTATCATTATCTTAGGGACTAACCCTGCCATTTCTCTAGGTCCTCAGTGCTTCAACTATTCTTTCAGTCAGTCCATTTTCTATTGTTTATGACTCTCCTATTTCCGCCTTGACCTTAACCTTCTACTTTGCCTTCATGCCCGGACCTGAAAAGGGTCATTTTCTTACTTGTCCCGGTGTCACACTCATAAAAATGAAATATTTAATGTTTTCTCCTCGAAATATTTTGGATACCACTCAACCAAAACTAAATCAGAGTTGCAACCATGGAATGATTTCTTATTTTTTATTGTTTTGCTGGCCAAGAAGTGTACTGAACAGAAAATATAACTTTGAGATGTTTGTTCCTGCTACTTCTATTTTCCTTTTGTAAAATTCAATTGTTTTCATCTCTGATCAATCTGTCCATTTCATTGTTAATCCTGACATATAATTCCTAAAGGTAAGAAATTATTCTTCTCCTCCAATTTTTGCAGTTGATTTTCTCTTTAACTTTGGCTTTGCAATATCAGAGTTATACCTTGGATATCTTTCATTTGCAATTATGAATTTCTCTACTATAGGGCACATTTTATCATGTCATTCTCTAAATACCTAGTTATATATCAACGATAAATAGCTTACACAATTCATTCATATCTGATCCAACCCTGTTGAGCATCTCTCTGACACGAGCACATCCGGAGTCTACTAAAATTTAATAGGGTTATTGCATTATCAATTAACGTGCATTATTCAAACAAGTTTTCCCTACTTTTAATTTAAATATATATTTACGATAGTATGACAAGCAAAAATCAGATTCCACTTCAATATTCATTATTTCGCATCATTGTTTCACATACAAAGAAATCAAGTAAATGATTTGATTGCATCGTATTCTAATAATCACATTTTTATAATTGTAACTGTCTATAATCTCAAATAACTGCTTTGTATGGTGATATGATGAGCAATCCATCAATATGTTGAAGTCCTTAGTCGCATATTCCTCATTGCATTCATTTCTTATTATGTTAATTTTTTAACTGAAATCATCAGCAAAGCTCATAATATACCCTTTGTCTGCCGGTCTGTAAATCTCATCATATTTATATATTTTTCTCATAATTAAAATTAATTTATAAATGCTCAAATACACCATATCTGCCACTGCTGCACAGTTTAATTTTAGTTAACCTCTTTGGTAGGTATATAGCTACACCTTCACCAGTTCTGTTTTGTCTATCTACTTTGTAGAATGGGCCTGCATTCGGAGCAACTTCTTTCATATTCGAAACATTATCTTTTTTTTAACCAAGTCTCAGTTAATATTTGCATATCTAACAAAAGTTAATTCGTCAATTCTCTAATTTCAATTGTTTTATTTGACACAGATTGTAACATCTAATGCAATAGAATATTAGAAGCCATGATTCATATTTTTGATAACTTTTCGCAGTTCAATTTCATTCATTGGGCAGGTCCTATCAAATGTTGCATGCTCAATGTCTGAAGTATATCATCAGAGCACACAGCTTGCCCACTTCTTTTCACCAACATTACACGTTTTTGCTAGATGCCCATTTGAGCATTTTCCACAAGTACGATCTTTTCCATCTGTTTTTCGTTGATTTTACTTCTATATGTCTGTACTTCTGACCAGAAATTGCGTACAATGACATAATAAGTGGTGCACCATGTAGATATAGTCACAATTTCATATATAGTTTAATTACCTCAAGTGCACATCTAAGGGTTACATATTTTAATTCATTCTTTGCAGGTCTCATCCCGACCATCCACAAGCCATCATTATTAGTGGTTTTGCTCTTAAGATTTATACTTTTCATTACAATATTTTCAACTAAATCTTCTTCCTCGAAATCACCATTTCCATTCGAGATTGGTGTCTCTACATATGTGATCATGATATTAGGGGCAACAATGTTTCCCACTTTAGATATAATATTTAGCCTGTCTTCATCATCAGTAACTTTCTTTGCTCTCTCCAGATTTTCCTTAGTTGGAAAATTCATAAAGTGTGAGCCGCTGTATATTGTCTTAGGTCTGTCAACAGGTGTAGTTGATAAGGCTTAACAATAATTTGCTTCTGATCCGGCTTTATTTGAATAGAGACTGCAAGGTCTAGTATTACTCGCATTCTGAAGATCATAATTCTTAGTCTACTAAGTCGTTTTTAGATTTTCATTGTCTTCAATTATCGTACTCACTGCATTTTCTTTAGTTTATCACTTAGTTCTTTTAGTTCTTTTTTCATCTCACCCATTTCTTGCATCAGCGTAGAGTAATTCCTCTTTAAACAAACAAACAAACAAACATTTATTTCCATATATTCTAATTCCAACTCTTAATGATCATAGGTCATCAAGTATATTATATAAGATGGGACTAATCTTACCACATTTTGTATGGATCCATGCACCACAACTACAACACTCAAGAGCAGTGTCATCAGCCGTTACTTTTGTTTTACATATCCAAAATGGATGCTTGCCTAGGGAGGGCGGGGGAAAGCCCCGCTAGGCTTACTTTTCTTCCTCTACCCCTGATTTCTGATCTCCTGCCACCCATCTCAAGGATTTCTTTCCCGACTCCTTTCGAATATTTCTTCGATTTTTATTATATTATTTTCTTTTCCTATGTTTCTCCTCATCTCTTTTAAGAGGAGCTTTTCCTTTTCACAATACAGAAAATGAGGCACATTCCTCAGCGTCGGCCAACAGCTTTTCTGCTTGCGAAGTAGAAAGTTCCAGCAACGCACCCGAAAACCGTATTTCGAAAATTTTTACATCATATGTTTATATATTATATTTCATGTTATATAAATCTCGACCAGAAGCACTACACAGTAGTTTATATATAGCAATAACTTCCTTAATATGGTTTATAAACTTGATTTTTTTTTCAAAGCAGAAAACACCTTGCTACTTCATTTCTCCCCAAAATACACCTCTTTATGTCGTCTAACTTTCCATTCCTTGCTTTGTGCAATCCTAGGCACTTAAAGATCTCAACCTCTTCAAGTAACTCCTTATTCACTCCTGTATTCAATCTGCCCACATAAATATTCTTCGTGCATCACATGACTTCACTTTAACCAATATTCAATAACAACTTCTTTCTTTGCCACACCAAATGATTCATTTCGTATCATATCATCAGTTCTGTGTCATATGTGATTGTGAGTATACACTATACATATTGTTCAAGGTTGGTGTGGGGACAAAACTTTCACCTTTAATATACCTAACCCTCACTTGTTGTAGAAAGCAGTTGACACACTATGTTTGCTTTGTAGGGAAAAATAAAAAATTCTACCTTAGAGTTTTTAGTGCTAGAGCCTCCTATAAAGATATCAGAGTTGCTTGAGTAGCATATATTATATACATGCATTCTCTCCTTGTAGGAAATAACTAAAAAGATATTCC
>JAXCGZ010013485.1:37500-40000 GCA_037179515.1 Halocaridina rubra | reverse complement strand
GAGATTGGATATATGTTTGGTAGGAGGAGGATGGATGTATTGGCATTGTGTTAGACGAAGATGAAAGGAAAAAGAGAAGTGGCATTTGGTGATGTGACAGATAGGGTGTTTGGGGTTGAAAGGGAAAGCGAGAGAAGGTGTGGCATAATCACTGAGTGAATGGATTTTAAATAAGGTAGTAGAATGGAAAGAAGTGTCATCTAGGCTAACATGGGTAAGGGCTATGATAGGTAGGGAATGTTGGGCTTTTCTTAGTGCATATGGGCCAGGATGTGAGAGAAGTGAGGAAAAGCGGGATGAATTCTAGAATGAGCTAACTAGGTGTGGGGATGGTCTGAGTAGATGAAACTATGTAGTTGTGTTGGGTGACTTGAATGCGAGTGGGTGATGGAGAGGTAGAAGGTGTTGTAGGAAAGTATGGGGTACCAGGTGGGAATGAGAGTGGCGGAGGCTGGTAGATATGTGTGTGGAGCCAGAGTTGGTGATAGGTAATAGTTTTTTCAAGAAGAATTTAATAAATAAGTATACATGGATGAGAGCGGCAAATGGAAGTGTGAAAGAAAGAACATTGATGGATTATGTGTTGGTAGCAAAGAGCATGATTGCTAGAGTGAAAGATGTGCATGCATTTAGGGGTGTGGCTGCTGGGATGTCTGATCATTTTTTGGTTGAAGCAAAAGTGATAGTAGTAAAAGAGTGGGAAAATAGAGTGAGGGGATGTAGAAGGGAAATGGTGAAGGTGGAAGACTTGAAAAAGCCAGAGAAGAGACAGGAATATCAGGAAGGTTGAAAGTGGCATATGACAGGGTGAAAGAAAGAGAAGTTAGGGAGTTAGAGGAGGAATGGGGGTTGATGAAATAATGTTTTGTGGGACATGCAAGTGATGTGTGTGGATAGAGGTTTGTTGGAGGTGGCATGGGTAGGGGCAGCGAGTGGTGGGATGAAGGGGTGAAAATGAAGGTGGAAGAGAAAAAGAGGGCTTTTGAAGAATGGCTGCAGTGTAACAGTACGGAGAAGTATGAAAGATATGGGGAGAAAAATGTGGAAACCAAGCGGAAGGTAGAGGAAGAGATGAGGTTGGCAAATGTTAGGTGGGGACAGGATTTTAGTAGGTCATATGAGGAGAATAAAAAAAAGTTTTGGAATTAGATGTGAATGAGAGTAAGGAAGGGTGGATCGAGGATGGAAGAGACAGTGAAAGATGTGAATGGGCAGATGTTAAGAGGGGCGATGCAAGGAAAAGATGGGCAGAATATTTTGAGTACTTGCTGAATGTTGAGGAAGATAGAGAGGCAGCTATAGTGGCAGTGGGGGGTGTTCAAGTGCCAGTAATGGGAGATGAAAATTAGAGAGAGATTACAAGAGAGGAGGTGAAAAGGGCATTGTATGAAGTAAAAGCAGGTAAAGCACCTGGAATGGATGGTTTGAGAGTGGAGATGTTGAAAGAAGGGGGTGTAACTGCATCAGAATGTTTAGTGAGAGTGTTTAATATATGCTCTATGTTGTCAATGGTGCCAGTGGAATGGGTGATTGCTTGTATAGTGCCCCTATTCAAAGGTAACGAGAGTTGTGTATGAATGCAGTAATTTTAGGGGTATAAGTTTAGTTGAGTGTGGTAGGAAAAGTGCATGGTAGGATACTGGTTAATAGGATTAGGGATAAGACAGGAAATGTGATTGCAGAAGTGCAGAGTGGTTTTAGGAGAGGTAGAGGTTGCATAGATCAGATTTTTATAGTTAGGCAGTTATGTGAGAAATATTTAGCAAAGGGTAAGGATCTGTATTTTGCATTTTTGGATATGGAGAAAGCATATGGTAGATTTGATAGAGAGTCAATGAGGAATAATTTGAGGTTATATGGAATTATGGCAAACTGTTGCATGCAGTGAAGAGTTTGTATGAGGGTAGTAGGGCTTGTGTTAGGGTAGGGAATGAAGTGAGTGAGTGGTTTCCAGTGAGTGTGGGACTGAGTCAGGTATATGTGATGTCACCATGGCTGTTCAATTTGTATATTGATGGAGTCGTAAGAGAGGTGAATGAGCGAGTGCGTGGTCGAGGTTTGAGAATGGTAGATGGGGATGATAACGAGTGGGAGCTGAATCAGTTGCTGTTTGCAGATGATACTGTGGTGTGACAGATTTAGAGGAAAAGCTGTGTCAGTTAGTGTCAGAATTTGGAATGGTGTGTGAGAGAAGGAAGTTGCGAGTGAATGTGGGAAAGAGTAAGGTCATGAGGTGTACAAAAAATGAGGATGTTGCTGGATTGAATGTTATGTTGAGTAGAGAGACACTTGATGAACTTGAGCAGTTTAAGTATTTAGGCTCGGTTATAGCTGCAAATGGTGGAGTGGAAGCAGATGTGTGTCACAGAGTGAATGCAGGACGTAAAGTGTTGGGTGCGTTGAAAGGAATGATGAAAAATAGAGGGATGGAAATGAATGTAAAGAAAGTTTTGTATGAAGCAGTGTGTGTGCCAAATGTGATGTTTGGATCAGAGTTATG
>JAXCGZ010013485.1:20000-32500 GCA_037179515.1 Halocaridina rubra | reverse complement strand
TATATATATATATATATATATATATATATATATATATATATATATATATATATATATATATATATATATATATATATATATATATATATATATATATATATATATATATATATATATATATATATATATATATATATATATATATATATATATATATATATATATATATATATATATATATATATATATATATATATATATATATATATATATATATATATATATATATATATATATATATATATATATATATATATATATATATATATATATATATATATATATATATATATATATATATATATATATATATATATATATATATATATATATATATATATATATATATATATATATATATATATATATATATATATATATATATATATATATATATATATATATATATATATATATATATATATATATATATATATATATATATATATATATATATATATATATATATATATATATATATATATATATATATATATATATATATATATATATATATATATATATATATATATATATATATATATATATATATATATATATATATATATATATATATATATATATATATATATATATATATATATATATATATATATATATATATATATATATATATATATATATATATATATATATATATATATATATATATATATATATATATATATATATATATATATATATATATATATATATATATATATATATATATATATATATATATATATATATATATATATATATATATATATATATATATATATATATATATATATATATATATATATATATATATATATATATATATATATATATATATATATATATATATATATATATATATATATATATATATATATATATATATATATATATATATATATATATATATATATATATATATATATATATATATATATATATATATATATATATATATATATATATATATATATATATATATATATATATATATTTATATATATATATATATATATATATATATATATATATATATATATATATATATATATATATATATATATATATATATATATATATATATATATATATATATATATATATATATATATATATATATATATATATATATATATATATATATATATATATATATATATATATATATATATATATATATATATATATATATATATATATATATATATATATATATATATATATATATATATATATATATATATATATATATATATATATATATATATATATATATATATATATATATATATATATATATATATATATATATATATATATATATATATATATATATATATATATATATATATATATATATATATATATATATATATATATATATATATATATATATATATATATATATATATATATATATATATATATATATATATATATATATATATATATATATATATATATATATATATATATATATATATATATATATATATATATATATATATATATATATATATATATATATATATATATATATATATATATATATATATATATATATATATATATATATATATATATATATATATATATATATATATATATATATATATATATATATATATATATATATATATATATATATATATATATATATATATATATATATATATATATATATATATATATATATATATATATATATATATATATATATATATATATATATATATATATATATATATATATATATATATATATATATATATATATATATATATATATATATATATATATATATATATATATATATATATATATATATATATATATATATATATATATATATATATATATATATATATATATATATATATATATATATATATATATATATATATATATATATATATATATATATATATATATATATATATATATATATATATATATATATATATATATATATATATATATATATATATATATATATATATATATATATATATATATATATATATATATATATATATATATATATATATATATATATATATATATATATATATATATATATATATATATATATATATATATATATATATATATATATATATATATATATATATATATATATATATATATATATATATATATATATATATATATATATATATATATATATATATATATATATATATATATATATATATATATATATATATATATATATATATATATATATATATATATATATATATATATATATATATATATATATATATATATATATATATATATATATATATATATATATATATATATATATATATATATATATATATATATATATATATATATATATATATATATATATATATATATATATATATATATATATATATATATATATATATATATATATATATATATATATATATATATATATATATATATATATATATATATATATATATATATATATATATATATATATATATATATATATATATATATATATATATATATATATATATATATATATATATATATATATATATATATATATATATATATATATATATATATATATATATATATATATATATATATATATATATATATATATATATATATATATATATATATATATATATATATATATATATATATATATATATATATATATATATATATATATATATATATATATATATATATATATATATATATATATATATATATATATATATATATATATATATATATATATATATATATATATATATATATATATATATATATATATATATATATATATATATATATATATATATATATATATATATATATATATATATATATATATATATATATATATATATATATATATATATATATATATATATATATATATATATATATATATATATATATATATATATATATATATATATATATATATATATATATATATATATATATATATATATATATATATATATATATATATATATATATATATATATATATATATATATATATATATATATATATATATATATATATATATATATATATATATATATATATATATATATATATATATATATATATATATATATATATATATATATATATATATATATATATATATATATATATATATATATATATATATATATATATATATATATATATATATATATATATATATATATATATATATATATATATATATATATATATATATATATATATATATATATATATATATATATATATATATATATATATATATATATATATATATATATATATATATATATATATATATATATATATATATATATATATATATATATATATATATATATATATATATATATATATATATATATATATATATATATATATATATATATATATATATATATATATATATATATATATATATATATATATATATATATATATATATATATATATATATATATATATATATATATATATATATATATATATATATATATAGAGATAGAGAGAGAGAGAGAGAGAGAGAGAGAGAGAGAGAGAGAGAGAGAGAGAGAGAGAGAGAGAGAGAGAGAGAGAGAGAGAGAGAGAGAGAGAGAGAGAGAGAGAGAGGAAAAGGAAAGGCTGAATGAACAGTCGCAATTCAGAGGATCTAGAGATATGGCAGGATTAAGCTCTTAGGTGACGATAGATCTATTTTTGAAGAAAGATACTTTAAAGGAATTAGGAAGTACTGAAGGGGAAAAAGAGCTCCAGAGTACGGTCCTGAGATGACGATACATATGCATTTTGAAGGATGATAGGTCATCAGAATTAGGAAAGACAGAAGGGAGAAGAGAGTTCCAGAGTCAGGAGTTAGCTGGGAAGAAGCAGTTGTTGCACCGACCAATCCAACAGCTACAAATCTCCACACAGTACCTGTGAGATGAAGCCGCTTGACGAGTGCTACACGGGCTCGGCAGTAGGGGAGGGATGCAACTTGCCAACTCATCAGAGCAACGATGGAAGTAGTAGCGATAGAAAAAAAAGGGAAGATAGTCTTACAGCAACGAGAGAGAAAATCAAGTATAGAAGAGCGAAGGATCATTAATGAGTCTCATTGCCTTTGATTCAACCCAATCAAGGAGATTAGTATAAGAAGAACCGCCCCTGATGTGTGAGCAGTATTCAACACAGGGCCAGCTTAGATATTTATAGATTTTAAGTAACTGTAAAGAGGAAAACTAATGACGAGAACGAAACAAAAGCCCCATTTTTTTGGATGAAGATGTAGAATTTTTGGATTATGCGATTCCTCCAAGACAAGTCAGAGGTTATATGGATTCCTATGTTGATAGAATAAAGAGGGTAAATTTCTGCTAGTTTCGAAGACAATAGGGTTATCAGAGGAGAAGAAGATAATGAGATAGCCAGACTCTGAGTCTTGAAAGCATTGAATTTAAGTAAATTTTGAGTGCCCCACTCAGATACTCTCTGCAAATTGGAGTTGAGAGTAGAAAAAAAGAGTGATAAGGGACTGATTATGACTAGCAGATGAATGTTGAGAAGAAAAGGCAGAGGAAAAGAGAGGGGTAGAATCATCAGCAAAGGCATGGAAAAGAGAGGAGGATGGGGATTGTAGAAGAAGCATTTATGAAGAGAAGAAATAGAGTAGGTGAAAGAACAGAGCCATATGGAACACCACCATCAATAACTACAGATATAAAACGGCTAGTAAGAAAACTGGAAATCAGAGAACAGAAAAAAGGGGTAAAGCCATAGGCAAGGAGTTTGGTCAACAGAGCCTTGTGCCAGACTCTGTCAAATGCCTTAGAGATATCAGGGGCGACGACAAAGGATTCCCCATAGTTCCTCAGAGAAGATGACCATATATGAGTAAGACAGAGCAGGAGATCACCAGTGCATCTTGCCTTGCGGAAGCTGTACTGGTGATCGGAGAGAAGTGAGTTAGATTCAGGGCGTTTCAAGAAATGAGCATTGAGCAAAGTTTCGAAAACTTTAGCAATAGAGGAGGTTAATGCAATTGGTTGGTAGTTTGAAGGAATAGACCAAAGCATGCTTCCAAGATGAAGGATAGATACTGGTTGACATAATGAGGCGAAAAAGACGGCAAAGCACAGGCCCCAGTTCATCTGCAAACTCCTTAATGAACATTTCAGGGATGCCATAGGAATCAGATGCCTTGTTCGTCCTTAGTGAGTGAAGAATCTTATGAACTTTGCGTGGAGAAAGGATATGAGAGGGCACAGGGTTAGAGAAGGGTAAAGATTGAGGAACAGGTGCACTGGAACCGTTTATAGAAGAGTTGGCAGAAAAATGAGAGTGAAAACAATAGCTTTCTCAGTGGGAGAGCAAGCTATAGAACATTAAGAATGAATGAAAGGGGGAAAGCTATAGTTACAGAAGTTTTTGAAGAGAATGACCAGAAGCATTTATCAGTGGGAGAGGAATTAAGGTCATCAACTTTCCTTCTTATAAAGAAAGCCTTAGACCTTCGAATCTGAGCAGTACAGCGATTCCTGGCTACAATAAAAGTAGAGCAAGTTAAATCGTAAGGAGAGGCTTGGGAAGATTGGTGTGCCCGATTCCTGGCCTAGAAAGCCATGGAACTGGCACGGTCAAACCAAGATTTAGGAGGAGAGAAAGTTTTTGTAGAAGATGGGATTAACGCTTTCATTCCCGCGGTCATGGTCTCAGCAAGATTTTAGAGCTACCTGATCAGGGTTGAGGGACCGAAAGCAGTAGTCATCCCAAGGAAAGTCAAAGAGGAAGTTACGCAAATTATCATGTTGGGAATGCACAAAGTGCCGAAGGCGAGACCGCTGGAGGGGGAGTGAAAATGGAAGAGATTGAGATCATAGAGTGGTCTAATTTACAAAGACGGTAATGCATAGAATATAAGTAGTCTGCAGGGTTAGAAGTAAGGAATATGTCAAGAGTATTTGCTGCATGTTTGTGATGATCAGGAGCGCGAGTAGGATGTTTAATAACTTGCTCCAGATCGTGAGTAATAGAGAAAGCAATAGCCTCACTTTCTCCCATATCATTGTGAGAAGAATGAAGCCACTCATTGTGGTGTACATTGAAGTCTCCAAAGTAGAGAACTTCAGCATGTGCTTGAGAAGATAGCAAGGACTCATGGCACGATTATTGATATTCAAAGAAAGACACAATCTTGGTGGAGTTTGGAGAAGCGTAGCAGAAGCAAAGGAATTTAATGGTAGTGGAGAGATAGACTTTTAGCCAAAGAACATCAAAGTCAGGAGATTCAAGGTCAATGAGCCTCGCAGTAGGAGTGTTAGTGTTGCAGTAGGCACAGACCCCACATTTGGAACGAAAACGAGTATACAGATTATAGTGAGAGATTTGAAATGGGTCATTGGAAACATGTATAGACAGTTGGGTATCAGATAGGAGGAGGAGATTAGGGAGGAAAGTACCCAAGTACTGTTCCACCGACGAAAGATTAGAGTTCAGCCCATGAATGTTAGAATAGTGAAGAGTGAAAGAAGCAGATCTATTACTGCCACCTTTTAGGGTTAAGATATGATTCATGTTTTCACATTTGTTTATTTGATTATTATTGATGCCTCTATAGCATGAGGTTTGAGTTAAATGCTAAAACGAGCCATGAATGAGGCTGTTAGAAGCTTTAATAACATGTATTAAAAAAACATTGAGAAATAATGCATTCAATCCCAGTATATCAATTAGCTATAAGGATTGCTTCTTCTTTAGACCTTCAGTGGTGTAGTTGATAGAGCTTTGGCTCAGTAATTATGAGTCTTTGGTTTGTGTCACGATCAGAGCTAAAATATGATTATTTAATTAACATTGGTGCCTATAAAGCATGGGATTTAAATTAAGTGCAAAAACGAAGCCACAGGTGAGGTTGGCAGAAGCCGTAATATGAACAAAAGGGCATTCAGAAAGAGTGTGTTCGTTCCTAGTGTAGCAGTTAACTGTAAGGTTTGCTTCTTCTTTAGAACTACAATGGTGTAGTTGATAGCACCTTGGCAGAGTAATTATGTATCTAAGTCTCGAGTCCCATTCAGGGGTAATATATGATTCATGTTTTTACATATGTTAAAGTGTGAGGTTGTGGTGTAAGTGAAAGTATGAGGGAGGTAATAGGGAGTATGCCTGTGAAAAGAAATATGGATGTACTTGCACTGAGCGAAACTAAGATAAAAGGGAATGGTGAGGTAATATTTGGGAGTGTGGTTGGTTGGATGTCTTGAGATGAGAGAGGTCGAGGAAGGCAACAAGTGACTCTGTTGGTAAGTGAAGAGATGAGTAGGTATGTCGTGATATGAAGGAAGCATCATTTCAGGTAATAGTGGCCGAAATGAGACTGGGATGCGAGTCTTGGGCTACTGTGAGTGCATATGGAACTTACAATAAATGAAGTGTGGAAGAAAGAGAAGAATTTTAGATAAAATTGAATGAGTGTGTGGAAGCTTTGGAAATTATTGCGAATGTGGTGTTGATGGGAGATTCGAATGCTAGAGTAGGGAATGAGCCAGTGAATCATGTAATCAGGAAGTATGGAGTACCTTGTAGGAATGAGAATGGCAAGAAAATTATAGAAATGCGTATTGAGAGAGAGAGATGTTGATTGCTAATACTGCATTTAAAAATAAGGATGTGCACAGCTATACATTGGTCAGAGTAGATTTTGGAAGATTAGTGAACATAACATTAATGGACCAGAGGGTGACTGGAAGAGTATTGCATGTAAATATAGTGAGGGGAACTAGTGATGGAATATCTGGTCATTATTTAGGGGAAAGTAGAGTGAAAATGGGAGAAAAGTGCAGAAAGAGGAGTAGCAAGAAAGGAAGACGGGTTCTAAAAGAAAGCGAACTTAATAAAAAATAGAAAGACAGTGAACATAAGGCTAATCTGAGGAATATGTGGAATTTAGTGAAAGAGAATGTGGAGGATGAAGTGAAAGAAGAATGGGGTTGTTTCAAGGAGGAAGTTATGAAGTGTTCAGTGGCACTGTGTGGATGGAGAATTAAAGGTGGAAACAGAAGGAAAGATAGTGAATGGTGGAATGAGGTGAGTGCAGTAGCTGCTGAAAAGAAGCAAGCATTTGAGGTATGGTTGCAGATAAGGAATGTTAAAGCATATGACAGGAATAGTGTAAAGAGAATGCTACCCAAGTGCACAGTGAGGGTGGCAAAGAGAGAAGTGGATGTAAGGTGGGGTAGGAAGTTTGTCTGAGAATTTTGATAGGAAAAATAAAGATTTTTTGGAAGAAGTCAAAAAAAGTGCACAAAGATGAGTCTGGTAGGAAGGAGAGGGTGAAAGGAGCAGATAAGAATTGCTAGTAGATGATATAAAGGTGAGAGAGAGCTGGACTGAGTATTTCAAAGAACTGCTAAATGAGGAAGATGATAGAGAGGCAGAGAATGTGGCTGTAGGTAATGAATGGAGAAATCCAATGCTAGGTGATGAAAATGATAGAGAAATAATAAAAGAAGAGCTACATTTGGCATTGAGAGCAATGAAAGTAGGTAAGACACCAGGGATACATGGGTGACATGGTCAAAATTTGGAGATGCTTTAGTGGAATGGATGGTTATATTATTGAATGCATGTTTTAGGAAATGGAAGGCCCCAGCTGATGTGCACAGCTATACATTGGTCAGAGTAGATTTTGGAAGAGTAGTGGCATTTATAGTTTCACTTTATGCAGGGAAAGGAGATAAGTGAGAGTGTAATAGTTTTAGAGGATTTAGGTTGTTGAGTGTAGTTGGTAAGGTATATGTAAGTGTTAATTGAGAGAATTAGAAGAGGTACTGATAGATTGATTGAGGAGGAGCAGAATAGTTTCAGGAGAGAAGGAGGTTGTGTGGATCAAGTGTTTATGGTAATACAGGTGAAAGAGAAATTCTTAGAGAAATGTAGGGACACGTTTTGGTCCTTTATTGATTTAGAAAATGCATATGACTGAGATGATAGAAAGGAAATGTGGAGTGTGTTGCGACTGTATGGAATAAGTTGAAGTTTGTAAAATGCAGTGAATAATTTTTACTTGAATATTAGAGAATGTGTGAGTCGGGAATGGCATGAGTGATTGGGTTGAGATGAATGTTGAGTTACATCAAGGTTGTGTAAAATCGCTATAATTGTTTATTTGTATATGGATGGAGTGGTAAGTTTATGTAAATGAAAAATTATTAGACAGAGGCTTGGAATCAGTGGGTGAGTATGGGAGGTTGTGAAAATTATTCAAATGTTATTCGTGGATTACACATCAGTAGTGGCTGATACTGAGAATATATTGAATTGTTTGGTGACTGAGTTTGTTTGGGTGTGCAAAAGAAGGAAGTTGCCAGTGAATATTGGTAAAAGAAAAGTCATGAGATGCAAGAGGAGTGTTAATGTTGATAGACTGAATGTAAGAGTGAATGGGGATTTGCTTGAAGAAGTTGAAAGTGTCGCATGTATCAAAGAATAGACAAATGGATGCTGAGGTATGTCATAGAGTAAATGAAACTAGTAAATGTCTGGGAGGGTCTAGAGTAGATGAGAAAGAGGCATTTGTGAATGAATACAAAGAGAAGGATATATTAAGGTGTGATTGTGCTTACAGCATTGTATGGAGTAGAGACTTGTAATGCAAAAGAGGATGAAAAAATGCAGATGAATGTTTTGGAGAATTGGTGTTTGAGAAGTATGACTGGTGTATCTAGAATAGAAAGAGTGAGATATGAGGAGATCAAGCAGAGAACGGGTGTAGAAAGAAGGCCTTCGGATAGGTTAAATCAGGGAATGTTGAGTTAGTTTGGATACATGGAAAGGATGAGTAATGAAAAAAGAGCTCAGAAAGTGTAGGGTGCAGAAGTGGTTGGAGTTAGGCCAAGAAGACCTAGAATGAGATGGATAGATGGCGTAAAAAGGATATTTGATGCACTTGGCATGTCAGTGGAGCAGGGAAGAGACTGTGCAAGAGATACGAATGAGTGGAGAAAGATTGTATATAAGTGACACAGGCCAAAGGGATTTCTCGCACCTGCTAACTCAGCGAACTATGATGGACGGGTGTGAGGGGAGTTGCCAGGAGATGAAGCAGTGGCTTAAACAAGCTCCAGCTGTCAATCCTCACTGTAGAATACCTGTCTACCTTGTAGGTTACCCAAGCAGGGGGGTAGGGGAAAATGTGGCATCCCATTTTTCTTCAAGGTGCTAAGAGGAATAGTTGAGGTATGCGTGAATCATGCTGAGTGCGTGTTTCTTGGCTCGGCCACCACCTTTAGAAGGAGGAATACTGCCCTGTATATGCATATGTGTGCATATGTAAAATTTATTATAATAATATTCATCTGCAATTCATAAAACCATAAAGGATTGGGAACTTGATATATTAATATTGAGTGAGCAACTACATACATCCAGAAAGAATTGAAAATCACCATGAATTCTCCATATCCCTTCTAAACTTATATATCTGTAAATATAGCCCGTAATTCCTCTAGTAAGAGGGTTGGTGGAGTCAAATTACAAGCCAATTCACCTCTGTTCCACTCATCTATCTTTCTTTATACTAGCAGGCTACTAATCTCCCCTCCCTTTTACTTTACTCTTTCATCAACCATGTACTTATAGAGACCCGATCATTAGGATTCTGGTTGAAGATTTTCTACTAGAACTGGTAAATCTTACTCTGCTTCTTTGGGTGAAAGAAACACAAATTTCGCTCCCTGTTACCTTTTTTTCGCCACAACTAGTCAACTTCTAGGTCATGCAGTGGGGTACAGAAAAACAGAAAAGCAGAGATCTGACGATAGGAAAATGGACGCTTATCATAGAACTTGGACAGTAACCACCGATAGCACAATTCATCACATTAAGAATCAAAATAAGCTTAGAAAAACTAAACAACCTTCATCCCAAAAATATACTCATGTTTTTTTAAGAAACTGAATACTCAACATACAGAGTACATGGTTCCATTATAAGACTTCTTAGAAATTTATGCTATATTATGCGTTGAAAAGTAGTTCAGCATATATGAAAAATTATATTGCATTTTATACAAGAACTTGTTCATAAAGAAATTAGAACCCAATCATACTGAAAGAATGTCTTCTTTGTGAAAGGTTTGGGAAATTCATATCAATTAAAAAAATAAGATAAATATGCTAGTAAATTGTGAAGTAGTTGTATCTTATGTACATACATACACGCATAACTACGTTTCGTAAAGCTAACGTCCTTTAAATATTTCTCCGAAATTCATGGAATTTTGTGTACATTTCTGGAGCTTTGCTTCTGAGTGAGGCTAATCTAATCAGATGGGGATAGAGTGGAAAGAAGAGAAAAAACGAAACTCGATTAAGGACAAAAGTTTGTATTGCTTTGCAGTATCAACGCTTCGTGTCATTAAAACGAGCTATCTAACTTTTATCATGGAGAACAGTAACTTTTGATCCCAATTCTCGCCTTTCCTTGAAAGCAATTATGGCAAGAGTATCTGATCATTATTGAGATAAGTGATAACTTTTAGTTTCTAATAGTTTTTGAATATATTTTTATGCTTTGGCTCTATGTATATAGTGCCTGGTACAAATCCAACAGATATTGATGTCAGTCTCTCATGACTGGACAGCAAAACCACTTTATATCGGAGACATTTGGCAGTAACGAGAGGGCAGTAACGTTTCTTGTGTCAATGCCTCTCTCAACTCGGCATTCCGAGGGATTACGCCATTAATTGTATGGACTCTGGATATTAAGCGATTCTTCACAAATTCTGTCTTTGATAAAGACTGATATGCCATTCCGGGTATACCCTTTTGATTAAAATATTAAAAATCTTTAAAAGAGAAATTCAGCTCTATTCATTCTACATTGAATATAATCATGCTCACTCTCTCTCTCTCTCTCTCTCTCTCTCTCTCTCTCTCTCTCTCTCTCTCTCTCTCTCTCTCTCTCTCTCTCTCTCTCTCTCTCTCTCTCTCTCTCTCTCTCTCTCTCTCTCTCTCTCTCTCCCTCTCTCTCTCTCTCAATGTACTATTTCTTATTCACTAGCTCACTCACTTACTCACTCACTCACTCATCCCCTCACTCACTCTCTCTCTCTTACTCATTCATTCACTCACCCACTAAACCTACTGTTATCATATTATTTCCCCAACTCTCTCTCTCTCTCTCTCTCTCTCTCTCTCTCTCTCTCTCTCTCTCTCTCTCTCTCCTCTCTCTCTCTCTCTCTCTCTCCTCTCTCTCTCTCTCTCTCTCTCTCTCTCTCTCCTATGCTCTAGACATTAAGTGAAAGTAACGATGTTGTTAACCATGTTTCACTACACAAAACAGGAATCATGAAAATGTTTTGAAGTTTTGGCCAGCATGAAAATATTAAACAAAGTGGTTAGTGTCTCTAACAAAGCACTCTCGCAGGGCTTAAGTTTTCCTTCTCATTCTGGTTCTATTGCCAGAGCAAAAGTGAGTAA
>JAXCGZ010013485.1:2500-15000 GCA_037179515.1 Halocaridina rubra | reverse complement strand
GATTGGGAATTGAATTAAATGCTAAAATGAAGCCACGAGTGAGGTTGGGGAATCTGTAGTATGAACATAGTGGCATTCAGATAGAATGCATTCAATCCTAAGTATAGCAGATATAAGCTATAAGGTTGGTTTATTTTTAACCTTCTGTGGCGTGTAGTGGTAGCACCTTGACTTAGTAATCATAAGTCCTAGGTTCGAGGCCCGGTCGGGGTAAAGAATGATTCATGGTTTGCACATATGTAATGTGCTTATTTGATTATTGTCATGGCCCGAATTAGATTGGGATTTGAATTAAATGCTAATATGAAGACACAATTGAGGTTGGGGAATCTGTAATATGAACATAGTGGCATTCAGATAGAATGCGCTCATTCCTAAGTATAGCAGATATAAGCTATAAGGTTTGATTCCTTTTAACCTTCTGTGGTGCTAGTGGTAGCGCCTTGACTTAGTAATCATAAGTCCTAGGTTCGAGTCCTGGTCGGGGTAAAGAATCATTCATGTTTTCACATATGTAATGTGCTTATTTGATTATTTCATGGCCCGAATGAGATTGGGAATTGAATTAAATGCTAAAATGAAGCCACGAGTGAGGTTGGGGAATCTGTAATATGAACATATTGGCATTCAGATAAAATGCGTTCATTCCTAAGTATAGCAGATATAAGCTATAAGGTTGGATTCCTTTTAACCTTCTGTGGTGTAGTGGTAGCGCCTTGACTTAGTAATCATAAGTCCTAGGTTCGATTCCCGGTCGGGGTAAAGAATGATTCATGTCTTCACATATACAATGTGCTTATTTGATTATTTCATAGCCCGAATGAGATTCGGAATTGAATTAAATGCTAAAATGAAGCCACGAGTGAGGTTGGGGAATCTGTAATATGAACATAGTGACATTCAGATAGAATGCGTTCATTCCTAAGTATAGCAGATATAAGCTATAAGGTTGGATGCCTTTTAACCTTCTGTTGTGTAGTGGTAGCGCCTTGACTTAGTAATCATAAGTCCTAGATTCGAGTCCCGGCCGGGGTAAAGAATGATTCAAGTTTTCACATATGTAAAGTGCTCTTTTGATTATTTCATTGCCCGAATGAGATTGGGAATTGAATTACATGCTAAAATCAAGCCACGAGTGAGGTTGGGGAATCTGCAATATGAACATAGTGGCATTCAGATAGAATGCGTTCATTCCTAAGTATGGCTGATATAAGCTATAAGCATGGATTCCTTTTAACCTTCTGTGGTGTAGTGGTAGCGCCTTGACTTAGTAATCATAAGTCCTAGGTTCGATTCCAGGTCGGGGTAAAGAATGATTCATGATTTCACATATGTAATGTGCTTAATTGATTATTTCATGGCCTGAATGAGATTGGGAATTGAATTAAATGCTAAAATGAAGCCACGAGTGACGTTATCGAATCTGTAATATGAACATAGTGGCATTTAGATAGAATGCATTCATTCCTAAGTATAGTAGATATAAGCTATAAGGTTGGATGCCTTTTAACCTTCTGTGGGTGTAGTTGGTAGCGCCTTGACTTAGTAATTATAAGTCCTAGGTTCGAGTCCCGGTTGGGGTAAAAAATGATTCATATATATATATATATATATATATATATATATATATATATATATATATATATATATATATATATATATATATATATATATATATATATATATATATATATATATATATATATATATATATATATATATATATATATATATATATATATATATATATATATATATATATATATATATATATATATATATATATATATATATATATATATATATATATATATATATATATATATATATATATATATATATATATATATATATATATATATATATATATATATATATATATATATATATATATATATATATATATATATATATATATATATATATATATATATATATATATATATATATATATATATATATATATATATATATATATATATATATATATATATATATATATATATATATATATATATATATATATATATATATATATATATATATATATATATATATATATATATATATATATATATATATATATATATATATATATATATATATATATATATATATATATATATATATATATATATATATATATATATATATATATATATATATATATATATATATATATATATATATATATATATATATATATATATATATATATATATATATATATATATATATATATATATATATATATATATATATATATATATATATATATATATATATATATATATATATATATATATATATATATATATATATATATATATATATATATATATATATATATATATATATATATATATATATATATATATATATATATATATATATATATATATATATATATATATATATATATATATATATATATATATATATATATGTATATATGTATATATGTATATATGTATATATATATATATATATATATATATATATATATATATATATATATATATATATATATATATATATATATATATATATATATATATATATATATATATATATATATATATATATATATATATATATATATATATATATATATATATATATATATATATATATATATATATATATATATAAATATACATATATATATATATATATATATATATATATATATATATATATATATATATATATATATATATATATATATATATATATATAATATATATATATATATATATATATATATATATATATATATATATATATATATATATATATATATATATATATATATATATATATATATATATATATATATATATATATATATACATATATATATATATATATATATATATATATATATATATATATATATATATATATATATATATATACTATATATATATATATATATATATATATATATATATATATATATATATATATATTCAATTAACCACATTACCATATGTGAAAATTCTGTGGTAAGGTGGTACCAACTACACCACAGAAGATCTATAAGGGCAACAACCTTACGGCTATATCTGCTGCATTAGGAATGAACGCATTCTATCTGAATGCTTCTTTGATCATGTTACAGTTTCCCCTATTTACGAGTAATGTTGGGGGGAAACTGTAATATGAACAGTGGCAATTTTTTTTTTTTTTTCATTCCTAGTGAAGCATATATAAAACCTTATCACAGTAATTATGTGTCCTATTTTCAAGTCCCAATCGGGGTATGAATTATTCATATATATATATATATATATATATATATATATATATATATATATATATATATATATATATATATATATATATATATATATATATATATATATATATATATATATATATACATATATATATAATTATATATATGTATATAATCAAATAAGCACATTACATATATGAAAACATGAATCATTCTTTACCCCGACCGGGACTCGAACCTAGGACTTATGATTACTAAGTCAAGGCGCTACCACTACACCACAGAAGGTTAAAAGGAATCAAACCTTATAGCTTATATCTGCTTTACTTAGGAATGAACGCATTCTATCTGAATGAAACTATGTTCATATTGCAGATTCCCCAACCTCACTCGTGGCTTCATTTTAGCATTTAATTCAATTCCCAATCTCATTCGGGCCATGAAATAACCAAATAAGCACATTACATATGTGAAAACATGAATCGTTCTTTACCCCGACCGGGACTCGAACCTAGGACTTATGATAACTAAGTCAAGGCGCTACCACTACACCACAGAATGTTAAAAGGAATCCAACCTTTTAGCTTATATCTGCTATACTTAGGAATGAATGCATTCTATCTGAATGCCAATATGTTCATATTACAGATTCCCCAACCTCATTCGTGGCTTCATTTATAGCATTTAATTCAATTCCCAATCTCATTCGGGTCATGAAATAATCAAATAAGCACATTACATATGTGAAAACATGAATCATTCTTTACCCCGGTCGGGACTCGAAACTAGGACTTATGATTACTAAGTCAAGGCGCTACCACTACACCACAGAAGGTTAAAAGGAATCCAGCCTTATAGCTTATATCTGCTATACTTAGGAATGAACGCATGCTATCTGAATGACACTATGTTCATATTACAGATTCCCCATTCTCACTCGTGGCTTCATTTTAGCATGTAATTCAATTCCCAATCTCATTCGGGCAATGAAATAATCAAAAGAGCACATTACATATGTGAAAACATGAATCATTCTTTACCCCGACTGGGACTCGAACCTAGGACTTATGATTACTAAGTCAAGGCGCTACCACTACACCACAGAAGGTTAAAAGGAATCCAACCTTATAGCTTATATTTGCTATACTTAGGAATGAACGCATTGTATCTGAATGCCACTATGTTCATATTACTGATTCCCTAACCTCACTCGTGGCTTCATTTTGGCATTTAATTCAATTCCTAACCTCATTCGGGCCATGGAATAATCAAATAAGGACATTACATATGTGAAAACATGAATCATTCTTTACCCCTACCAGGAATCGAACCTAGGACTTATGATTACTAAGTCAAGGCGCTACCACTACACCACAGAAGGTTAAAAGGAATCCAACCTTATAGCTTATATCTGCTATACTTAAGAATTAACGCATTTTATCTGAATGCCACTATGTGTATATTACAGATTCCCCAACCTCACTCGTGGCTTCATTTTAGCATTTAATTCAATTTCCAATCTCATTCGGGCCATGAAATAATCAAATAAGCACTTTATATATGTGAAAACATGAATTATTCTTTATCCCGACCGGGACTCGAACCTAAGACTTATGATTACCAAGTCAAGGCGCTACCACTACACCACAGAATGTTAAAAAGAATCCAACTTCATTACATATGTAATGTACTAATTTGATTATTTCATGGCCCGAATGAGAATGGGAATAGAATTAAATGCTAAAATGAAGCCACGAGTGAGGTTGGGGAATCTGTAATATGAACATAGCGGCATTCAGATAAAATGCGTTCATTCCTAAGTATAGTAGATATAAGCTATAAGGTTGGATTCCTTTTAACCTTCTGTGGTGTAGTGGTAGCGCCTTGACTTAGTAATCACAAGTCCTAGGTTCGAGTCCCGGTCGGGGTAAAGAATGATTCATGTTTTCACATATGTAATGTGCTTATTTGATTATTTCATAGCCCGAATGAGATTGGGAATTGAATTAAATGCTAAAATGAAGCCACGAGTGAGGTTGGGGAATCTGTAATATGAACATAGTGACATTCAGATAGAATGCATTCATTCCTAAGTATAGCAGATATAAGCTATAAGGTTGGATGCCTTTTAACCTTCTGTGGTGTAGTGGTAGCGACTTGACTTAGTAATCATAAGTCCTAGGTTCGAGTCCAGGTTGGGGTAAAGAATGATTAAAGTTTTCACATATGTAATGTGCTCTTTTGAATATTTCATTGCCCGAATAAGATTGGGAATTGAATTAAATGCTAAAATGAAGCTACGAGTGAGGTTGAGAAATCTGTAATATGAACATAGTGGCATTCAGATAAAATGCGTTCATTCCTAAGTATAGCAGATAGAAGCTATAAGGTTGGATTCCTTTTAACCTTCTGTGGTGTAGTGGTAGCGCCTTGACTTAGTAATCACAAGTCCTAGGTTCGAGTCCCGGTCGGGGTAAAGAATGATTCATGTTTTCACATATGTAATGTGCTTATTTGATTATTTCATAGCCCGAATGAGATTGGGAATTGAATTAAATGCTAAAATGAAGCCACGAGTTAGGTTGGGGAATCTGTAATATGAACATAGTGACATTCAGATAGAATGCATTCATTCCTAAGTATAGCAGATATAAGCTATAAGGTTGGATGCCTTTTAACCTTCTGTGGTGTAGTGGTAGCGACTTGACTTAGTAATCATAAGTCCTAGGTTCGAGTCCAGGTTGGGGTAAAGAATGATTAAAGTTTTCACATATGTAATGTGCTCTTTTGATTATTTCATTGCCCGAATAAGATTGGGAATTGAATTACATACTAAAATGAAGCTACGAGTGAGGTTGGGGAATCTGTAATATGAACATAGTGGCATTCAGATGGAATGCGTTCATTCCTAAGTATGGCAGATATAAGCTATAAGCATGGATTCCTTTTAACCTTCTGTGGTGTAGTGATAGCGCCTTGACTTAGTAATCATAAGTCCTAGGTTCGATTCCAGGTCGGGGTAAAGAATGATTCATGTTTTCACATATGTAATGTGCTTCTATGTTTATTTCATGGCCTGAATGAGATTGGGATTTGAATTAAATGCTAAAATGAAGCCACGAGTGAGGTTGGGGAATCTGTAATATGAACATAGTAGCATTCAGATAGAATGCGTTCATTCCTAAGTATAGCAGATATAAGCTATAAGGTTGGATTCCTTTTAACCTTCTGTGGTGTAGTGGTAGCGCCTTGACTTAATAATCATAAGTCCTAGGTTCGAGTCCCGGTCGAGGTAAAGAATGATTCATGTTTACAGATATGTAATGTGCTTATTTGATTATTTCATGGCCCGAATGAGATTGGGAATTGAATTAAATGCTAAAATGAAGCCACGAGTGAGGTTGGGGAATCTGTAATATGAACATAGTGGCATTCAGATAAAACTCGTTCATTCCTAAGTATAGCAGATATAAGCTATAAGGTTGGATTCCTTTTAACCTTCTGTGGTGTAGTGGTAGCGCCTTGACTTAGTAATCATAAGTCCTAGGTTCGAGTCCCGGTCGGGGTAAAGAATGATTCATGTTTTCACATATATAATGTGCTTATTTGATTATTTCATGGCCCGAATGAGATTGGGAATTGAATTAAATGCTAAAATGAAGCACGAGTGAGGTTGGGGAATTTGTAATATGAACATAGTGGCATTCAGATAAAATGAGTTTATTCTTAAATATAGCAGATATAAGCTATAAGGTTGGATTCCTTTTAACCTTGTGTGGTATAGTGGTAGCGCCTTGACTTAGTAATCATAAGTCCTAGGTTCGAGTCCCTGTCGGGGTAAAGAATGATTCATGTTTTCACATATGTAATGTGCTTATTTGATTATTTCATAGCCCGAATGAGATTGGGAATTGAATTACATGCTAAAATGAAGCCAAGAGTGAGGTTGGGGAATCTGTAATATGAACATAGTGGCATTCAGACAGAATGCGTTCATTCCTAAGTATAGCAGATATAAGCTATAAGGTTGGATTCCTTCCAACCTTCTGTGGTGTAGTGGTAGTGTATTGACTTAGTAATCATAAGTCCTAGGTTCGATTCCCGGTCGGGGTAAAGAATGATTCATGTTTTCACATATGTAATGTGCTTAATTGATAATTTCATGGCCCGGATGAGATTGGGAATTGAATTAAATGCTAAAATGAAGCCACGAGTGAGGTTGGGTAATCTGTAATATGAACACAGTGGATTCAGATAGAATGCGTTCATTCCTAAGTATAGTAGATATAAGCTATAAGATTGGATGTCTTTTAACCTTCTGTGGTGTAGTGGTAGCGCGTTGACTTAATAATCATAAGTCCTAGGTTCGATTCCCGGTCGGGGTAAAATGATTATGATTCATATATGTATATATATATATATATATATATATATATATATATATATATATATATATATATATATATATATATATATATATATATATATATATATATATATATATATATATATATATATATATATATATATATATATATATATATATATATATATATATATATATATATATATATATATATATATATATATATATATATATATATATATATATATATATATATATATATATATATATATATATATATATATATATATATATATATATATATATATATATATATATATATATATATAAATATATATATATATATATATATATATATATATATATATATATATATATATATATATATATATATATATATATATATATATATATATATATATATATATATATATATATATATATATATATATATAGTATATATATATATATATATATATATATATATATATATATATATATATATATATATATATATATATATATATATATATATATATATATATATATATATATATATATATATATATATATATATATATATATATATATATATATATATATATATATATATATATATATAATATATATATATATATATATATATATATATATATATATATATATATATATATATATATATATATATATATATATATATATATATATATATATATATATATATATATATATATATATATATATATATATATATATATATATATATATATATATATATATATATATATATATATATCTCCGTGGCATGTAGCGTCTCGATTCTGAGGGCAGGTCGAGGGTTCGCGCCCCGTACGGCTGAGGTTAGAAATGCATCACTCAGGTAAGATTACATCGCCAAAACAAGTCCGTAGCCCTTGGTAGAAAGGGAGTCGTGACGTAAAACCGAATATATATATATATATATATATATATATATATATATATATATATATATATATATATATATATATATATATATGTATATATATATATATATATATATATATATATATATATATATATATATATATATATATATATATATATATATATATATGTATATATATATATATATATATATATATATATATATATATATATATATATATATTTATATCAATATATAGCATATTACATATGTGAAATACATGAATAATATTATATATTTTTTTACCCCGACCGGGACTCGAACCTAGGACTTATGATTACTAAGTCAAGGCGCTACCACTACACCACAGAAGGTTAAAAGGAACCCAACCTTATAGCTTATATCTGCTATACTTGGGAATGAACGCATTCTAACTGAATGCCACTATGTTCATTTTACAGATTCCCCAACCTCACTCGTGGCTTCATTTTAGCATTTAATTCAATTCCCAATCTCATTCGGGCATGAAATATCAAATAAGCACATTACATATGTGAAAACATGAATAATTTTTTTACCCCGACCGGGACTCGAACCTAGGACTTATGATTACTAAGTCAAGGCGCTACCACTACACCACAGAAGGTTAAAAGGAACCCAACCTTATAGCTTATATCTGCTATACTTGGGAATGAACGCATTCTAACTGAATGCCACTATGTTCATTTTACAGATTCCCCAACCTCACTCGTGGCTTCATTTTAGCATTTAATTCAATTCCCAATCTCATTCGGCATGAAATATCAAATAAGCACATTACATATGTGAAAACATGAATAATTTTTTTACCCCGACCGGGACTCGAACCTAGGACTTATGATTACTAAGTCAAGGCGCTACCACTACACCACAGAAGGTTAAAAGGAACCCAACCTTATAGCTTATATCTGCTATACTTGGGAATGAACGCATTCTAACTGAATGCCACTATGTTCATTTTACAGATTCCCCAACCTCACTCGTGGCTTCATTTTAGCATTTAATTCAATTCCCAATCTCATTCGGGCATGAAATATCAAATAAGCACATTACATATGTGAAAACATGAATAATTTTTTTACCCCGACCGGGACTCGAACCTAGGACTTATGATTACTAAGTCAAGGCGCTACCACTACACCACAGAAGGTTAAAAGGAACCCAACCTTATAGCTTATATCTGCTATACTTGGGAATGAACGCATTCTAACTGAATGCCACTATGTTCATTTTACAGATTCCCCAACCTCACTCGTGGCTTCATTTTAGCATTTAATTCAATTCCCAATCTCATTCGGGCATGAAATATCAAATAAGCACATTACATATGTGAAAACATGAATAATTTTTTTACCCCGACCGGGACTCGAACCTAGGACTTATGATTACTAAGTCAAGGCGCTACCACTACACCACAGAAGGTTAAAAGGAACCCAACCTTATAGCTTATATCTGCTATACTTAGGAATGAAGCATTCTAACTGAATGCCGATTCCCTATGGTATAATATAATAATATTATTCATATGTATATATATATATATATATATATTATATATATATATATATATATATATATATATATATATATATATATTATATATATATATATATATATATATATATATATATATATATATATATATATATATATATATATATATATATATATATATATATATATATATATATATATATATATATATATATATATATATATATATATATATATATATATATATATATATATATAGTATATTATATATATATATATATATATATATATATATATATATATATATATATATATATATATATATATATATATATATATATATATATATATATATATATATATATATATATATATATATATATATATATATATATATATATATATATATATATATATATATATATATATATATATATATATATATATATATATATATATATATATATATATATATATATATATATATATATATATATATATATATATATATATATATATATATATATATATATATATATATATATATATATATATATATATATATATATATATATATATATATATATATATATATATATATATATATATATATATATATATATATATATATATATATATATATATATATATATATATATATATATATATATATATATATATATATATATATATATATATATATATATATATATATATATATATATATATATATATATATATATATATATATATATATATATATATATATATATATATATATATATATATATATATATATATATATATATATATATATATATATATATATATATATATATATATATATATATATATATATATATATATATATATATATATATATATATATATATATATATATATATATATATATATATATATATATATATATATATATATATATATATATATATATATATATATATATATATATATATATATATATATATATATATATATATATATATATATATATATATATATATATATATATATATATATATATATATATATATATATATATATATATATATATATATATATATATATATATATATATATATATATATATATATATATATATATATATATATATATATATATATATATATATATATATATATATATATATATATATATATATATATATATATATATATATATATATATATATATATATATATATATATATATATATATATATATATATATATATATATATATATATATATATATATATATATATATATATATATATATATATATATATATATATATATATATATATATATATATATATATATATATATATATATATATATATATATATATATATATATATATATATATATATATATATATATATATATATATATATATATATATATATATATATATATATATATATATATATATATATATATATATATATATATATATATATATATATATATATATATATATATATATATATATATATATATATATATATATATATATATATATATATATATATATATATATATATATATATATATATATATATATATATATATATATATATATATATATATATATATATATATATATATATATATATATATATATATATATATATATATATATATATATATATATATATATATATATATATATATATATATATATATATATATATATATATATATATATATATATATATATATATATATATATATATATATATATATATATATATATATATATATATATATATATATATATATATATATATATATATATATATATATATATATATATATATATATATATATATATATATATATATATATATATATATATATATATATATATATATATATATATATATATATATATATATATATATATATATATATATATATATATATATATATATATATATATATATATATATATATATATATATATATATATATATATATATATATATATATATATATATATATATATATATATATATATATATATATATATATATATATATATATATATATATATATATATATATATATATATATATATATATATATATATATATATATATATATATATATATATATATATATATATATATATATATATATATATATATATATATATATATATATATATATATATATATATATATATATATATATATATATATATATATATATATATATATATATATATATATATATATATATATATATATATATATATATATATATATATATATATATATATATATATATATATATATATATATATATATATATATATATATATATATATATATATATATATATATATATATATATATATATATATATATATATATATATATATATATATATATATATATATATATATATATATATATATATATATAT